>JAKCPI010022733.1:0-12630 GCA_023213315.1 Euborellia annulipes
AAAAACGACAGTAGGCTGAAATCGGAAAGAATATAAAAATAACGTTTCGCATAGACTATACTCGTATGTGGACCTCAGTACAATAATACTTTTTTTTCGACAACCCAAACCACCAGAGTTCCAAAATGGACAAGAGAGCTTTTAGTAACTTTTCTTTGCATTTTAAAATCCATATTCAAAAATTTTCTTCATGTATTAATTAATATTCATCCAATTTTAAGGACTTTTTTTTTAATTATAGATAAATTAATCTTCTCTCAGAAAATATTTTTGTTTTTCTTGTACTTCAGTTACTTATTTATTTATTTATTTTTTTTTATTAAATTTTACTGATGGGTATTTTCCTTCATCTGTGTTTTTTCTAAAAATAAATGTCATTTTTGTAACCAGTATCCTTTTTAAAATGTATATAAAAGCATATTGCTTGTATTAATAATTATCAAAAAAAAATATATATTTTTTTTGCCCCCTTCAGTAAGGGGGTAATTTACCCTATGTATGTTTCTTTTTAAAATAAATGTCATTTTTGTGTACCGCATTTTTTTTTGGTATTTTAACATACATATGTTTTATTTTATATTTCACACATAATTTTTTTTCAACTTTGTCAAGGGGTAATTTCAACCCCTTTCGGTAAAGTATTAAAGTATTGAAGAGTATCGTAGAAGAATATATGATTCTGTTTTCAATTTTGTAAAAATCTCCGAAAAAAAGAATTTTGGTCGCTGTTTTTTCGATTTCAGCCCTTTCAGACTTTGGTTATATCTCAAATTCCTCTTGATATTTTTTAAGTTTCTTTTTTCTTATAAATTTTAATGCTAACTAATTTTACTTTGTAATTCAATTAAGAGAATTTGAGACGTTAGCAATAGATAGAATTTGCTTGTTAGTCACTTTGACTGTCTCCATAAATTATTTAATATTGCAACGTCTTTCGCATTCAGGCTTTCCCTTTCTCAAGACGGCATTCTTAGAGAGAGAGAGAGAGAGAGAGAGAGAGAGGAAAATATAAGAGACATGGAATGGAGAGATAATTACAACATAATCAGCCCCCCTCTATCTCTTTTCTTGTGTTTTATCGAAAGGCAGAGTTCTCTCTTAAAACCCTTGTCTTTTGAACTTTTTTTTATTTAAATATTTTGACTCTGGTTAACAATCTGATTTTCTCAGTATAATTGTATTGAGTCTAGTCTCCACGACCGTCACTTTTTTTTCTTAATCCCAAGTGTCGTCAAAATCCCACTTGACTCTTTCACTAACTCAATCGCTGGATTGCTAGGTAGGGGATGCAGCGTTTCGTAACGTTTTGAGGGGTAATTGCTCTCCCATTTAGTTTCAAAAATAAAAATAAAATAAAACTATTAAATTAATATAGATCTATATAAAATTGACTATCAAGTAAAACCCCTATTAACCGGCCTGGCCGGGGACCGAGACCCTGTCCGGTTAAACCGAGGTTTCTGTAAAAAATTGATTTTCTTTCATTTTCACCACACGTTTTTGTTTTCTTAATTCGCTCAGTTTTGTCTAAGAGATCTCAAGCCTATGTAGTAGAAAAATCTGGTGTGACTGGCTCACAGCACACAACTTTCTTACTTACTTACCTTCGGTAATCGAAAGTTGTGTACTGTGCTTGTCACACCAGATTTTTTGTGTCGACATGTATTTAGTTTCCGACAGTACAGTATATTCGATTTTCAAGATGTAAAATTTATAAGTATAGCGAAATATTTATATTTTGTTACCATGGCAACCATTTCTCCTATCTTTTCTATGGAGTACAAGAGTAAAGTGGTCTTCAGAAGATTTCAATGACAAAATGAGAATATACATTTTATTGAGAATCTAAAAAATAATTGATTTTTGAATTTAAAAAAAAATCGTTGGAGTAAATTTAGAGAAAATCGAAAAAAACTGAAAAAGTGCATCAGTAAAGTACTAGTACTCTTTGGTCGATTTTGTTCAAAAGCTTCGTGTCACGTCCCATGGGGGTGCCTAACTTAAATATAAAATTTCAATCTCCTAGCTCTTTTCGTTCTTGAGATATTTTGTTCACAGACACACACACACACAGACAGACCATGTCGCGAAAACCACTTTTTTGGATTCAGGGGACCTCAAAACGTGAAGATCCATCAAAATCTCGACATCGAATTTTTGACATGAAACCAATACTTTCTCTCTCTATATATATTAACATATATATAGAGGTAAGAGAAAGTAAAAATAGCCTGGGAAGCAAGCGAGTAAACAAACTCGGAAACTCCTTCCCCTCTTCATCATCTGAACGAACATATTCCACAATATTACACCACACAATTTAATTAAAATACAAAAAAAGTAATTTATATATAATAATAAAAATAAGAGAAAGTAATAATGAATGTTAAATATATGTTTAATTTATAATAGACCTACTAATGGGATAGGACGGTTAATCCGAGGACCGATTGATCCGAAGCCGGATAAGAAGGGTTTTACTGTATTATATTGTAGTTTTTAGTTTTTTGACATCCTCTAATACAACAATCTTCTAATACATCTTTTTTGTTGTAGAATGTGCTGCGGGAGCTGGAACAAAAGAAGCCCCAGCTGGATGAACTCGTTCATACGGCGGAGAACCTCAAAGCAGATTCTAATCGACAGCAACTACACGGCAAAGGTAGGAACCGAAACGTCGTCCATATTACTTTTCTTTTTTAGCCCAATTTCTTTTTCGAAATTTTTGATAAACAAAAATTCTTAAAAAAAAAAAAACAATAACTTTGTATTTTTATATTATAGGTAAATACTTTCTGAAGATTTACAAAATATTGAAATCGTTTTTTTTTAATTCACTTCTTCTATGTTTAATAGACTAAAAATTTTTCTTTTCTTCTTAAAAAGTTTTTAAGTGGCATTCCTTATTTTTTTGAGGGACAAGGAATTTTAATTAAAAACTTATGAAATATTACACTTTATAACTCGTAGATCAATTTTCTTAGTTTTTTTTTTTTTTTTTTTTTTTTACTTCTGAATTATTCACAATCGATTAATCGATTAATTTATAAAGCAATCGACTTGCAAAAATCTTGAGTAAAAATTAGAATTTTTTCAACACAAATCTATTTAATTTATAGTAGGCTAAGGAAATTTCTTCAAGCCTTTGGCGCCCCTCGATACCGACATCGGCGCCTCTAAAATATAGCCTATGGACGGTGATTTTATCATATTCTTTCAATAGATGGTCCAAAAAATTGATAGATTTCTTTAAAATTATATTACAACTTAAAAAATGGCGCCCTAGTTGAGCTTCGCCCCTCCGCCCTCAAAGGCTAGTTACGCCGCTGTCTATAGCCTTGTAGGTAGGTGGAATAATTCAGTCAATTATCCCTCCCCGCTTCAAAAAAAAAAATAAAAAAATAAAATCAATAAATTATAAAAAATTTTGTCTTTAAAATTTTAACAGTAGGCCTATTATATTTTTATTTATTGTAGCCGTATTTATTTTTTTATTTTTTTTCTTTTGTTTTAAATCTACTCTGGCTACAGTCCTGATCCTGCCGAATACGTAGAAAATTAAAATTTAAAATTAAAAAAATTAAAATTTTTTTTTTTAATAATACGTTTTATCTTTAAAATCATCCGAGTAGCCTACTTAATCAACACTTATTTTTTACTTTTTTTTAACTTTTACCTAACTGAAACTTGATAAGCTTTCTTCTCTTCTTTTTTATTAAATATTTTTACATTCACTTAGGAAAGTTTATTTACTAGAGCTAGCCTTTTTTTTTGTGGCTCGACAATAAAAGAAAATACTTTTTATAAGTGAGAAAAGTTCTCGAATTGAAAATACTAAAGTTTGACACCTAAAATTAAAAAAAAAAAATTCATTATCTCTCTAAAAACACTTTTTTTCTTATGTCACTATTGTCACGTAACGAAAAGAAAAAGAGAAATGAAAATTTAATTCAAAATATTCATAATAATAATTTTTCTGGAAAAATTCTTTGACCTTTCTTCATACAGTATTTGCTATTTGATTTAGACCCTAGAACGCACAAGCTTTTTTTGGAAACGCAAAGTCACAAGGAGGGCCTCTCAGGCCCACTATATGTTTAATAGGTTTTTCAACACATTTTTGAATAATTATATTAATTTTTGTTCATTAATTTATTTTAAAATTTATAAAAATAATAACTAATCAATATTTTATTCATAATTTTAAGGTTTTTATTTTAAAAACATCTTTTACATATAATTTTTTTAGTACAATGACCACTTCAAATATTTCTTTTACAGCAGACTTGTTATTTTTGTTTTCTGTTTATTTTAGTTGGACACAAATAACATCTTCTTCTTGTAGGTTTTTTAAGATCAAAATTTTATTTTGACATTGAGGGGGTACTTCCTCAATTACCCTTCTAATTGATATCTGTAGTCCTTGTATCGATCTTATTTTTATGTGATCGCAAATTAATTCCTCGCTCAATTCAACAAAAAATTTTCTTCGGAGGTGTTTTTTTTTTGGAAATTAACATGAGATTTATGTTTTAAATTAAAATAAATGATCATTGATGCAATTGCACATACCGTAATAAAGTTTTCAAAAAGGGCCAACAGCCAATGATTTGTTTTTCTTTTGCAGCTAGGCTATACTACCGTATGAGTGTTTGTCATTTTATCCAAAATATCTACTGCTCCTTTCGATTGATTATAATAAATAATAATTTCTGGTTTTTGGGCATGTTCATAAACAATACCAATATTGTCTGAATGATATATACTCGACAAGAGTAAAATATACTTCCTTTTTTAGGCACATAAGACACAAGCGCAAATTTGAGAGTAAATCGAAAAAGTGGTTTTTTTTTCTAATAGGTAAAAATTCAGCTGGAATACATTTTTGATCTTTTCTAAAGTATCTTTTCCAATAAAAAATGGAGTATTGAAACAGAAATTATGAGTCAGGTGAAAATTTCCGTAAAGAATATAAATATTTTTTTTTTGATCAATATCTTCATTGCTTGAATTTTCATTATTTTCTTCAGTAATGTGATCCTCTATACTGTATTTTATTTTATTTATTTTTTTTTTTAAGAATACTGTCTTTATCTTCGATAACACTTAAATCTCCTAGCTCTTTTCATTCTTTAGATATTTTGTTCACAAACAGACCATGTTGCAAAAACAACTTTTTTGAACTCAGGGAACCTCAAAACGTGTATATCCATCAAAATCTCGACATTGAATTTTTGACATGAATACAATACTTTCTATATAATTACATATATAGTTAAGAGAAAGTAAAAGCATTCTTGAATGTTATCAGAAGATATAATCTCAAAAATATAGAGAAGCTTTGAGATCCGAAAGTCGAGATGAAACTGACAGTTTTCTTGATTTTTTCAAAATTAATAAAGAATTTGACAATATTTATTTTATTATTTAAAAAAGAACATGACAATTTTAAATATTTAAATACATAATACATAATAGGTTGTCATTCAAAGTGTTTTAAATACCCAGAAACCCCAAGGGCCTGGGAGGCCCTCCTTGTGACTTTGTGTTTGTAAAGTGGTTCGAAGAAAAAATAAGGCATAAAAAAAATTTTTTTTTTTGAAAAACCCTTTAAAAATACCTTTATTATGAATAAATGGAGGAATACTAAAAACTTGAAATTTATAAGAAGCTTTTTCTGAGAGTTATTGAGAAAAAACGGAGTGACCGGGCCTGAAAGGCCCTGGTTTTGCGTTCTAGGGTTAAATAACAAATATAAAAAAAAAAAAAATAATAATTCACAATTTCTGTATTTGTTTTATCGTATTGTCCTTTCAAAGCTAATTTAATAAATGAAAAAAAAAATTAATTAACACCTTTTGTAATTATATCACCTTTAATTTTGCATAGCACAAATATATTTAAAAAATAAAAACATATTAGCTTTCAAATGAGAAATTAATCCCTCTCTTTGAAAAAAAAAAAAAAAAATACATAACATTCAATCCGAAAAATAATTAAATAAAAAAAAAATATATATGAACATTTTTTTGAAATTTAACCATACATGAATATTATTATTCAAAAACATGTCCTTTGTTAAAAAAAAAAAAACATACAAATTTTAGATTAATCTATTTGATTATTTTTATTAAATAGAATTCGTCACGGGATTTAGGCATAAACTTAAACATTAACTATAAAAACATTTATATAACATGATATAGGCGGCCTTTTGGAGGTTGTCACATTTTTTTTTGTTGACACCTATAGAAAGAAATTGTATCTCAAGATCTTAGAGATCTGTGAGAATTAATATAATCTATTAATAACACGAATCGTTTAGTATCTTATGGTCCATGATAAGAGTTGAATCATTAATTTGAAAAAATTTTATTTAGTCTAGATAAATATTTATCTAATAAATTTTAGCTACCCTAACATAAAAATAATATTTATACAACTTGCATGTGCTAGTAAAAGATATGTGCGGGTTAAGCAATTTCAGTAATCTGTTCTGATTTTTTTCTTTTATTTGTTTAAAGTCTTTTTCGGCATCTAAGGCCATTTAGATCACATCCCTATTTATTATAGCCAATTCAAATGAAATAAATTTTTTCTCGCTTGGGACGGTAACCCTATGGTCACGGGCAATCTTTTCATTATATAAAAACAATACTAAAATAACTTGCAAGCTATATTTTATCTAATGAAGCGATTATATTAATTAAAAACACTAGGTGATAAGTTTCTATATATTTATTGGTATAAATACTTGGTACATATTTAGACACTTGTGTGCCATCTTTAGTAATAAAAATAGTGAATATTTGTATTACTTCTGAAGAATAAACACTAAATGTTGAAACATGTACTAGAGTATTTTCATACCAATAAATATTTTGGAACATATCATCTAGTGTTTTTTTTCTTATTAAACAAACCCACTCCCTTAAAATTAGTTTAATTTATTATTAAATAAAGTATCCCTGCCAATAAAGATTTTTTTTTTATTTTGGTCACAATGTAGTGTACAGTCAGCACCACAAGTGCTGGCTAACATCAAGAGAACCTCCGCTGTGTTTAGTTTAGAATAGAATAGTTGGAAAGACTCTAATAGGAAGATTAGCCTCTAATAAAAAAATGCGCCTTGCCTAAGCTCCACTCTTGAAAAAAGAGCGCCTTGTGCTTAGACAACCCAAATGCTTAGCCGTCGGGCTTGTTGAGTTGCTTTTCCCCTTCAGTTGCATTAAAAAAAGATTATTTATTTAATTTAAAAATATTGCTTTGGTTTACTAAGCTCAAGGCTCCACTCATCAGGTACTTGAGGCGCCGGCTGTACAATAAGTAAATATAAAAAATTACAAAGTATAAATACAAATAAAGGTTAAAATAAAAAATTATAAAGAACTTATAATTTTAATATTATTTAGTAGCAGTCCAAAATATCTACTGCTCTGGGATGGGGAGGGAGTTATTTGAAATCCCTCCCTCCCCCCCCCCCCACCTCCTCTCCTTACCATAGCGCGTTACGTATAATCAAAATAAAAATTAATTAATTTCACTTATAAAAATTTTAATATAAGAGAGAGAGAAATTTTATTAAACAATATAAAGCGGATTTCAAAATAATTAACAGAAATAAACGAGATGTATTTTTTTTTTTATCTATGATTATCTTTTACGCTGAATGAATGTTTTAATTAATGTAATAGACTATTATCTCCTTTAATGTTTGCCTACGTATCATATTTATTATAAAAAAAAAAATACAGTATATATTTTCCGGGTTTTAACACTGAGGGATTAAAATTTTATTAACTAATTGCTTGGGAAACAGATGAAAAAATATTGACAATATTTAAAATGAAACTAATAATATGTCACAGCTCAAATATTATTTTTTTTTTTTTTTTTTTTTTTAAAAAACATTCACACTTTTTTCTCATTCACACTCACACTCACACACACATTCACACAGTCTTTTCGGCAACTTAGGCCATTTAAGACTTTGACGATAACCGTTGTAAGTATAATATATATATTGTGGGTTGAGGCATTTCTATTTAAGCCATCTGGTATCCAAATGGCTTAAATAAAATCATCGGACTGCCTGGGTCCGAACCCGCGACGTTTGGTATAGGAGGTAGGCGCGCTACTTACTACGCCAAACCCGGGGGCATATTATTTTGAAAAGCTTGTTATTATTTTTGTTCATTTGGGTAAAAGCAAGTCTTTTCTTCATTTGAATGAACATGCAGGTAAAGTAAATAGAATACTTTTCAATTTGGTATGCTTTAATCAGAAATAAACTAGTATTTTATTTACTTTTCCTGCATTCGTATATTTGGCACTTCACAAGTCTTTAATATTTAAACTTTGGAAAAATTTTAATATATGGAAAACTCAGGCCTTTCATAAGATGTGCGTCTCGAAAAGCCGTTAGAAGACGATTGACTACCTAGTTACTCGAGGCGGCAAGAGATGGCGTTAGTTTTTCCCATAGGGATTTATTTCATTTGAAAGATTCCAGCTAATTAATTAAAGGTAAAATATTAATTATTTTTTAACACAATGATTACTAATTTAATTATTTATAAGATATAGAGCGAATTTTTTAAAAATATCTTTTCTTTAATGCGATTAATCTAAAAAAAAAAATTATTTTTTCGAAAATCAAAAAAAGGGCTTCTATAAGTTGTAGATATTTTAAATAGCTTTAATTAAAAAAAAAATTCAGGTCGATAGCTTGAAAATTGTGGCCGCTGGAATCTCCCAAAATTAGCACCCCGAGACGCTCACCTTAATAAAGTTATTTTCTGGTGTAACAAATGTGTTAGTTTCTCACATAAATTAAGCGATATTCTTTTTATTTATTAGTTTAGGGCCTATATTTTGTTATAGTCTAATAAAAGAGCATGAATGAGTCAAATTAAATACAATTTAATATTTAGTCTACTCAAGGGACCTTTTTACTTTCTCTTACCCTATATTATGCTAATTAATTAGCTTTGATTTTTTATAGGAGTAATAGAGCTTCCCAATCGGAAAATTCTGAATTATAAAAAATTGGGAGTATTTTTCCTGGACTCCCCATAAAATAACATTCTTTATAAGGGTGCATAACTTAATTTTGCCAACGATAAGTCCACTTCCTTTTCTGTAAAAACATAACTCAAAATATGAAATATTTCATTCAGTAGAAATAAAAAAAAAGTTTTTATATAAAATTTCTAGGTGGGAAAACTTGTTTGTCAATCATAACACTGCAGCTGTCGCTATTTTTTTTTTAACAAAAAAGAAAGATTAATAAAGAAATTTCTAGAGTACACACTTGTAAAGTTGACAGATGTCCTTTGACACTGATTAAACATCTTTTTAAGATTTAAATTTTCACCCCTCACTCCCTTCAGCAAACAACATTCTCGACAAAGTTCAAACGATTAAAATTGCCCTTTGGGAAGGTGAATGATTGCAACCACAACCACTCACTCACACTACCTCAAAATTTGCCATGCGTGATCAATTATGTAAATCCCTACATACATTTTCCATTGGAACGACATTGAGACAGATACATGGGTAAATGGATCTATAAACATAATAATAATATATATAAATAGGGATTCTCTATTAATATTGGACAAATAGTGGAAGAGAGAAAGCGAAATACATATTCGGATAAAAAATTAATCCTCTGAAACGAGTGATGGAATTTATTTGAACGTTCAGCTATGGTTGAAACACCGAAACCAAAAACAAAAGAGATCTCGTCTTATACCATGATTGTGATGTGTGCCACTCGATAAAATCCTTCAATTCAATTTTTTTATGGGGCATCTTATTTCAATAAAAGTATCATTTATTATTCATGACATATCAAAAATGAAATATCCAGTCATTTATCATTGAAATTCAAGGTGTTAAACGCGACGACAATTTGGAAAAAAAAATAAAAAAAACTTTATATCTTTTTTTTGCTATAATTTTCGAGAGCTATTTATTTTAATGGATTTAATGAGTCGTAGTTTTTGGTGAGTTTAATTTCTTTGGTGGATCAAGTGGGCCACAGGGAGTCAAAGCACTCAAGCACTGTATAACTAACAACATGTGTTGACTGGAGATCCTGGGCTTGATTCCCGAGAACACAGTATTTCGTTGTACAGTGCTGTTGCCCTATTTGAACCACTAGTTATATTACACTACGACTCATTAAATTCCTTAATATCTAATTTTAATTTATATGTTATATTGGAATTGTTTTTCTTTAAAAACATCGGCGGTAAAAATGCTGATGGCCTTACGCCAAACATTCTTTTAACTAAATAAATATAACCGCTTAGCTCAATTATATGATAGGTAGCATAACTTCAATAGAATTAGACGAATTTTTGGTAAGCTTCTAACTTCTTAACTTTCTTCACTTATACCCGTATTCATAATCGTTCCTTGAGGAAGAAGGAATCCTTATATCAATACATTTATATAGGTATAAGGATTCCTTCTTTTTCAAGCAATGACTATGAATACAGGTATTAATGTTATTTCAAGAGCAAGTATAGCGATTGTGTCAAAAATTTGATGTCGAAATTTTGATGAAAATACACGCCTTTAGACACATTAAGAGATTTAATTATTATTATTAATTGACTTTTGATTTTTCATAGAACTCAATAATTTCCCATGGGAAAATTTTTGATTATGAGGAATTTTTTGAGCTTCGGAATTTGGGAATTTGAAGACCCGAGTATTTATCTTCGACTCTCCATAAACTCCTATCAAGAGTGTAAAATTTAATTTCGAAATTCCAACGGGAAGTTGGTCTAACAAAGCGTGACTACGGACACTTCGATATATTGAAGGAATTAAGCCACGTGGTTTAAATTTTATATTTAAATTAGGCACCCCCCTAAAGTGTAAAAATTAACTTTTAAACAAAATCGGCCAAAAAGTACTAGTACTTTACTGAAGTATTTTTTTCAGTTTTTCTCTATTTTCTCTAAATTCGCTCCAACGATTTTGATTAAAATGCAGAAGTCAATTATTTTTTAGATGCTCTTTAAAATGTATATTCTCATTTTGCCCTTGAATTATTTTGAAGCACACGTTACAATTGTACTTCAAAGGAAAGAGACCAATTGGCCTTTAATTATAATACAAGTGAAACTAATATCAGTATAATTATTATTTTGAAATTAATATACATATAACTGACTAGAAAATGTTTTAAAAAGTTCTTTAATTAATTTAATTCAATTTTAACACCTTCTGAAATGAATATCAATTTAGGTTTTGTTCTAGTTTAGGTTTCATTTTATTGAACCAAAGTATATAAGAAATTTACTACCTTTTTTTATGACGGTCGCCTAATATTCTGTTAAAGATAAGCAAAATATATAATAAACCTTGTCCAGAACATACTGATAGTGATGTCCTTCTATATAAATAAACAAACGTAAAATTTTTTATTTTTTTTTTTCGACTTTTCCTCCCTCGTCTTATGAATAAATCTTATCTAAATATTCAAATGCATAATATATATAAATTTTTATTTTCTAATGTTTCCACATCAGGTAAAAAAAGAGCATATGCAACTAACTCCTCTTATACGTATATCATAATATATTCACTCTCTCTCTCTCTCTCTCTCTCCTCCACCGATAAAAGCTATAAAAATTTTTATCTTATAATAAAAACGAAAATGTCTGTAAGTGAGGGTGGATAAAAAAAAGAACAAAAGCTTTTAAATAATTTCAAAAAAAAAATAAATAAATAAATAAATAAGGTAAAATAAAAAATAAAAGCTACATGAAGAGAGGGTTTAAATTTTTGTAAATAAAATTTTTTTTGAATCTAAATTACATTAAATATTTCACTTTTTCTTTAGCATTTAGTTTAGCTTGATTACAAGTCGAATTTTTTTGTTTCATTTTCATCAACATTTAATACCTTAGCATGCAAAACAAAGCTTTTGAATAAAACTGTTCAATGAAAACTGATTAGTTTTTTTAGATTTTCTCAAAAACGGCTCTAATGATTTTGATTAAAATTGATAAATTAATTATTTTTTAGATATCCTTTAAAATGTATATTCTCTTTTTCAAAAAATCGTTTGAAGACCACTTTAATTAGAATTAGAAATATTTTATTAATTTATTAATTTTACATATTGTTTTTCACTTACAAGTTAGAGAAACTGTTTCACTTTACTAAATGGGAAAGAAATGGTTGCTGTGATAATAAAATATTAATACTTTTCTATGCTTATAAAATTCTAATGTACTGTCGGAAACTAAATATATATCTACGGAAAAAAAATGGTTGGAAAGCACAGAACACATTTTATAAGGTTGTGTGTTGTGATACCATTACACCAAATTTTACTTTCTCTTTTTACTTTCTCTTATTTGGCTTGACTTCCTCGTGCGTAAATCCACCTGTTTAAGATAAATTTATATAAGCCTATATTTTTTTAAAATTCAATATTACAGAATAGTTTTTTTTTTTTTTTTTTTTTTTTTAAATCGATCAAACATTTTTTTTCTTTCAAGAACTTACTAAAAACTAAATTTTCATTAACTTTGAAAAAATGACAACTGAACATGACAAAATATTTATTTATTTATATTTATTAATTTTTAGTATATTTTA
>JAKCPI010022734.1:0-16060 GCA_023213315.1 Euborellia annulipes
TCCCGTAGCCCCTTAAGGTGCGCGTCTCGAAAAGCCGTTAGAACACGATTCACTACCGAGTTACTCAAGGCGGCAAGAGATGGCGTTAGTTTTTCCCATAGGAATACAAGGGATTTATTCCATTTCATTTTAAAGTTCCCAGCTAATTAATTAAGGGTAAAAAATTAATTATTTTTTAACCCAATGATTACTAATTTAATTATCTATAAGATATAGAGCGGATTTTTTAAAAATATCTTTTATTTAATGCGATTAATCTAAAAAAAAAATTTATTTTTTCGAAAATCAAAAAAAAGGGCTTCTATAAGTTGTAGATATTTTAAATAACTTTAATTTAAAAAAAATTTGAGGTCGATAGCTTCAAAATTGTGGCCGCTGGAAACTCCCAAAATTAGCACCCCGAGACGCGAACCTTAACGCTATTGATTGAATTTTTAAATGAATCTTTGTGAAAAAAAAAACTTTTTACGATTTAATAAATAAATAGTTTATTCGCCTTCTTTCTTGTTGGTTCCAATTTCTAAAGAGCCAGCCAGCATCCATCGGATCTGTTTTTGTGACAGCCATTCTGAACGCCCAGGGGAGATGATTCACTTCAGGAAACAGCCAACCAGACCATTTGGAATTCCCAGATTTATTTATTTATATATTGCATTTATCCCTTCCCCCACTCCAACCCCTTCTAAATTCGAATCCTCTCTTTTTCATTCTCCTTTTATTTTTCAAATATAAATAAATAAATGGAAATATGTAATATTTGAATTTAACAATACAATTACAACATTTTCTACCTATTAAAATGTAGATTGCCCTCGGGTTTTGTGTAGTTGGTAGCGTGCCTACCTTCTATACCCAACCACGCGGATTCGGACTCCAGAATCCGATGATTTTATTTAAGCCATTTGGATACCAAATTGCTTAAATAGAAATGCCTTACCCCAATAGATATAAATAATAACGGTTATCGTCAGAGTCTTATATGGCCTGAGTTGCCGAAAAGACTGTGTGAATGTGTATGTGAGTATGAGAAAAAAGTGTGAGTGTTAAAAAAAAATATGGGGATTGACTTCCCCGAGACTTTCTCGTATATTCTTTTGGAATTACGTCTGGGTGTGTGTGTGAACACGATTGCTTAAAAACCAAAGCAGCTAGATCGATGAAATTTGGTATATGCTCCTTACACTAAAATTGTAGATTTCTATCAACTTTTGGAGTAAATACGTCACTTGGAAGTAGTACTTTACTTAAAAAGTTTTTTCAAAAAATTTTGAAATTTTCAATTCTTTTGTTATATTATGATAAAATACTCTATTTTAAAAAGTTTTTATTCTTCGACATTTTTTCGAAAACTGAATAGTTTTTGAAATAATCAAAGAAGAAATAGAACATTTTCGTTAATTTTGATAAAAAATCAAAACAAAATCATACAGGTGTCATTAAAAAAAGGGTATATATAAACAAATTCATTTGTCCATTTCTAGGTTAAAATCTTCCAGTATTTTAAAACGAAGGATCCAGCATCCGATTTAACTCAAGAAACAATAAATAATAATTGAAAACAGTTGTATTAGCAGCAGCAACATCAATAAAATGTTTTTCTTTTTTGCTCCGCTCTCCACCCCCCCCCCTCTTCCGCCCTTAAATGCTCGTGTTTTGGTTCGCTACCTTTGGCAAAATGCCCAATTGCTCCTTTCATTTGATATTAATAAATAATAGAAATAATGATATTTTTTTTCTTTTATTAATTCGATAATTGATGCCCCACCTGAAAAGCATGTTGACAACATAATTACGTTTTGTGTATTTGTGTGTGTTTGTGTGTATAAAGAGAAAAATGCCTACGTACTAAATCAATAGATAATAAAATGCCATCATGGAGAATTTAAACAATGTTATTAAAAGATGCACAAAAAAGGTTTCTCTTTTAATGCTGGAATTCTGATTCTAGAGACCGAAAAAAACTTAAATTTCAATTTTTACTTTCTCTTACCTCTATATATCGTCGCCGGAAACACGTAGTGGCGTATCTCAATATTTATAATTTTTCAGGAGAGCTGTTTATAGTTCGTGTTGTTATATTAAATGTGTAGAAACGCAAAGCCAAAAAACATGGAAATACAGATTCGTCACTTTGTGATAATGTAAAGAAGGTCAGGACACGGCCATACCCGTTGGATCTCAATTTTTAATTTTTTTGAGATACGTCACTACGTGATGCAAGCGACGATATGTGTTAATATATAGAGAGAGAAAGTATTGGATTCATGTCAAACATTCGATGTCGAGATTTTGATGGATATACACGTTTTGAGGTCCCCTGAATCCAAAAAAGTGGTTTTCGCGACATGGTCTGTCTGTGTGTCTGTCTGTCTGTGAACAAAATATCTCAAGAACGGAAAGAGCTAGGAGGTTGAAATTTTATATTTAAGTTAGGCACCCCCATGGGACGTGACACGAAGCTTTTGAACAAAATCGACCAAAGAGTACTAGTACTTTACTGATGCACTTTTTCAGATTTTTTCGATTTTCTCTAAATTCGCTCCAACGATTTTGATTAAAATTCAAATATCAATTATTTTTTAGATTCTCTTTAAAATAAATGTATATTCTCATTTTGCCATTGAAATCTTCTGAAGACCACTTTACTCTTGTACTCCATAGAAAAGGATGAGGAGAAATGGTTGCCATGGTAACAAAATATAAATATTTCACATATAAATTTAACATCTTGAAAATTCAATGTACCGTACTGCCTGAAACTAAATAAATGTCGACACAAAAAATCTGGTGTGACAAGCACAGTACACAACTTTCGATTACCGAAGGTAAAAGCAAGTTGTGTGCTGTGCGCCACTCACCTCAGATTTTTTGCCTTTAAAGTTTCCTTGAGGGGTGCAAAAACGTCAAAATGTGTGTACTTTTTTCAGTTTTTCGCATATATATCGTAATCTAAGCATATTTTGTGGACCATAATACATTAGAAAGGTGTAGATCGTAAAATTAGCCAAAATTTGGTTGATAGAACTAATTTATAAACTCAATATTAACCGAGATAAGGTCGATCAAAGTTTCTATTTATTGTATTTTACATTTCAAAAAGCTTTGGAGTTTTTTTCAGTTTTTCGCTGCTATTTCGCAAACTAAATATATTTTGTGCACCATAGTACCATAAAAAATTGTAGAGTATTAAGTTTGTTAAAATTTGGTTGATAAATCGAATTTGTAAACTCAATATTAACCGAGATACGGCCGAACGAATTTTCTATTTTAACTTTGATCGGCCGTATCTCGGTTAATATTGTGTCTACATATTCGTTTTAACAACCAAATTTTAGCAAATTTAATGCCCTACAACTTTGTATTGTACTATGATGCACAAAATTTGCTATTTTCTTATTTTGATTGTGTTATTATTGGTAAAAATGTTTTTTCTATGTGTTTTTGTTTGTCTTTTTTGTATGAATGTTTTTCTATGTATTTTTTTTTTTTTTTTTTTTTTTTTTTTTTTTGATTGTGGCATTTGTAGTAATGTTTTTTTTTCCTATTAATGTATTTTATGTATGTTATTTATTGATATTATAATATTGTTGTAGTGATGTAAACTGGCGGGATGGTCTGCGACCAACAACCATTAAAAAAAAAAAAAAAACTAAATATATGTCGACACGAAAAATCTGGTGGGACAAGCACAGAACACAACACAACTTTCGATACCGAAGGTAAGAGAAAGTTGTGTGCAGTGCGCCAATCACACCAAATTTTTAATCTTGATTTCTTGTTATTTTACAGTTATATGCTATTGTTTATCACAAATCTTAAATTAAAAAGACTGATTTTCTTTAGGCTATCATCCAAAAGTGCCAATTATTATTACTATAACAAATTAGATCCGGCCATCTTGTTTTTTGAGAGAACGCCAAGGAGTTAGTCAACCAGAAGTGTAAGGAATGAGAAACGAAGAGAAGAAGCAGAACTCCTGGTCGAACTCCTCCTTTCACTATAAAAAGGAAATGGGAAGAGTACAACTTGATGCTCCGCCTACTACTTCTAACCGACCTCAAATACGTACTCTTAATAAACAACGAAGATTTCACTCAAGTTGAATTCGAAACATGGACAAGCTTTGTAGCAGTTGTCAAAAAAAAATCTCAAACTCCGATATAGTAGACAAAAAACTAGGAGCTAATATGAGTGTCAAATTGAATTGTTTGCACATTTAGATAAATCTGGGTGATTATAGCCAAAAACAAGGGCAATGGTAGACCGGGAGTAAAACCCAGGAACTCCAGATTAGGTCCTTTGAACAAGGCCTGCTTGCTTCTCTCCTGTCAGTTAAGATTTCAAAAGGAATTTATGCATTAATTTTTTATTTTTTCTTGATAATCAGAGAACTTGAGCCGATTAATCGACTGATGACTAATTGGTCATGCCCATCCATCCAGTCTCCATTTTTTTCTCATATCGCCTCTATTTATTTTCCTCCTTTTTCAACTTCCCTTGGTTTGTTTCATCCCCCTTATATTTTATAGCCGACTAATTGGTTCTATGAACCGATTAATCCGCCCACTAAAGATTTTTTTGAAAAAGTAGCCAATTAGAGAGCTTATCCTATAAAATCTCTAATATTATAGCTTTTTTTTATGATTGTTTTTTGTCTATTAAAGGAGAATCTCATCAATTTTTGAGATTTTTATTCAGCATTGGGTTTCTCTGTTAAAAAAAAAGTAACGCTTTGTTAATTAAGAAAACCTGTTCTAATCTATCTCAATGATACTGGAATTTATTAAACATTTAATATGAAATATCTTATGTAAATTTAACACAATCCATATCATTTTAATAAATAATTACAATTTAAATAAAACAAAGACAAAAATGTCGAAATTTTGCTAAAATTTTAAAATAATATTTACATTTCAGTTTTTCTCTGACTATTTTATTGGAAATTCTTATAAAATCATAATTTCTAATTAATATCCAACTAAACATATTGTATCCACCCGCCAACGAAAGCGTGGAGGTCCAGGGGGCGCAATTTTGCCCAATCTTAAGCACAAACATATCTCGTAAACTTGCTATCTTAAACGATATATTGACTGGTTAATGAACAATCTACTTGAGCATTGATTGAAAAAATTCCATCCTTTTCAAACAAGGCTCTACCTAGTTAAACATATTGAGTTTATGTTGATTTGTCCCTCTAATCGAAAATCGACTTATTTTTCCTTATTTTATTTAAATTGTATTTTTTTAACACTCCCACTTTTTTCCCATTCACACTCACCCATTCACACTCACCCATACACACTCACTCGACACAATCTTTTCGGCAACTCAGGCCATATAAGACTTCAAACGATAACCGTTATTAATGAATATATCAATTGGGGGTCCAGGCATTCTTATTTAAGCCATTTGGTATTCAAATGGCTTAAATTAAATCATCGGACTGCCTGGGATCCGAACTCGCTACTCTTGGTATACAAGATAGGCGCGCTACCAATTACACCAAGCCCCGAGGGCCTTTAAATTGAATTGATTAAAATGATATGAACTTGTGTTAAATTTACTTAGAAAGATATTTCATATAAAATATTTAATAAATAACAGATCATTAAGATAGATTAGAACAGGTCTTCTTAAGAACGAACAAAGTGTTACGTTTTCATTGACACGCAGTGTATATTGAAGCATATCACCTAGTGTTTTTAATTTAAATAATAAAATAAATCATTTTTATGAATTGTTTTTTGCAGAGGAATATTTTGAAAGGCCTACGAAAAAGTTTCACTTGCATCGTGGTTTCATAAAACCACACAATGTTTTTTTGTTTTTTTTTTCAACTTTTTTGGTTGCTCCAAACTTTTTAATTGATTTTTTGACTCAAGATCCCTGACTTTTTTTTTTTGTCTACCCCTAAATAACAAAAACAAGTGATGATATTGAACTATCGATCAGTTAGAAGGTGATGACCTTTAACGAAAGCGAGCGGTCGGTCGGTCGGTCTGTCGGTTGGACAGACTGACTGTCATCTGGTGTTTGCATCTGACTCCTCTGAGATAGCGAGAGAGAGATACGAGAGGAAAGGGTTCTCGCTCTCGCTCTCTCTCTCTTCCGCCATTATTTTTTTCCACCAGTGGTACGCAGTGCAGATACCTTGGAACCTCCAACCTCCCTCGGAGCCGGCAGGACCCCGGCGGGGACAAGGTGCGCGCGCATCATCAAAACCTCCCCCCCGCCCCCCGCCCCCCACCAAAGTGCCGGCGCCGTTTCTGTCAATTGTCTGCGGCTCCGGGGATCGCAACCATCCAAACCAACCCCTTCAGAGACCGTACAACCGCAGCCCTAGAAGCACACGTGTGTGTGCTCTCGCTATTCTCTTTCTCTCTCTCTCTCTCTCTCTCTCTCTCTCTCTCTTCTTTTTGTTTTATTTTTTCCTCTTTCTTTTCTTTTTTTCGTTATGGTATTAAAATACGGACTATAAAAACTTTCTCTTCTTTCTCTGCTCTTCATGGCATGCGTTATTAATTAAAGTGCGCGGTATTTTTTTTTTATTTTTTTGAAAAAAAAAAAAAAAAAAAAAGAATAAAAATAATAAAATAATTTAAAAAAATATCGCCTAAGGCTTCAATCAAATATGGGCAAGAAGAATTCTAAATTGAAGCAGGAGACCATCGACCGCCTTACCAAAGACACATACTGTGAGTATTTCGCTTGTAGAAGAAATTAAGAAATATTTTACAAAAAAAATATATACATATAAGCGTTAAAGAGAAAATTACATAAATATGATGCGAAAAGTGAAATTCCCAAATGGAGTTATTGATATTTTATTGTTGAGGATAATTTCCTGACCAAAAGCACTATGGTATCTCTATTATTAATTACTTATTAAAGAGAAAATATAATGTTACTTAATGTTTATTTATTTTCAATACAATTTTTTTCAAAAAATTAACAACCAATTGATAAATAAAATATAATTAATTGTTATCATACAACACTCCCGCATAACGATTAATTTTTGGACTCTTCAAGACCAAGGCTCTTCACACAATTATAATGTTTGATCTTGAATAGTCCCTTGGTTAAAATGTCCGCCGGCATTTCGTCGGTGGGTATATATTGTAGGAGGCCTTCTCCATTGTCCACTGCTTCGCGTATAAAGTGATAGCGAATATCAATATGTTATTTTTCGCTAGTTTTTGCGCACTTTGGCTATCATTGTAATTTGTAATTGGATTGCTAACACCTTGTACTTCATTAAGAAATCTTCTTAAGCAAACTGCTTCTGTTGTAGCCTCAGAAATTCCCATATATTCCGCTTAGCGCCACGGTTCTTTGCTTTCTCGATTCCCACGAAACTGCCGCATTTGAATATTTAAATATATATCCAGTATTTGATGGCTCAATGCGCTGACTGCATATGATATGTCAGGCCTTGTGCATGTGGCCAGCCAGGTACATTAGTGATCCTATCAACTGTTGATAAGGAAAATGTTTTCCTTCTTTTTCTTTCTCTAAATCTTCAGTTTCAGGATCGTTATTTGATTTCAAACACTTGCTTAATTTTAAGTTTGCATTCATGGGGGTATTAGCACCTTTGGAATCTTCCATTTTAAAACTCTTTAAAATTCGGTCTATATAATATCCTTGCTTCATTTTGATAAAATTATTTTTTTCATCTTGTTCAAATTCGATTCCTAGTAGTTATCATACAACAATCTCAAAAACTAAAAAAAGTTACAGCCTCTCAAAGTTATATGAACGCATTTAAACACAATGAAAAACAGTTAAATCCATTATTGTGTAATATTTATCGAATTCTCATTGTTAGGAAAATACTGAATAAATCTGTATAGGAAATATTAAAGAATCGTATTCAATCGAAACACAAAAATCGATATTTTTGACCTAATTCAACTAAAATGTCCTTACTGATAAATTTAAGAGGTCCCTTTCTCACTTTCCGCATCACAAATTTTGTTTTAAAATGTACAAAAAGAAAAAGGATATCGAAATGTCGTTCAATTTATTTTTTGTTGAAATAAAGAGCCGAGTCGTCGAATTTCTCTGCTATATGGATAGATTAGGGAATCTTGAGCATTGAAGTTTAATTAGAGTTTGTTTTCACAAAAAACTTATCAATTATTCATTGGAAACAGCTTGGGAATCTCTGAGCACGAAATATATTAGAAAATTTATAAACCAGTTGATTTTTATTTGGCACTTTTTTTTATTATTTAGACAAAAGATTAAACTCTCATTGATTGGAGGATTTCGGATTAAGAAATTCTTTTAAAAATTCATTATTTTGACCAAGTGTCAAAAATTAAGTATTCAGAATTAAGAACTGAATTAAGTATTCAGTAACTAGTCAAGGTTTAAGACTGAGCAAAAAAACATCTAATTTTGAAAAGATTAAACTCTAAGCTCTTGTTGAAAATATTTTATAATATTGGATATGGTTTAAAGTTTAGTATGCTGGGACAAATCGTAAAGGTTATGGAGAAAATACACCAGCGGTTGCTTTCCACATTAAAATAATAAATATTTCGGATTGCCTACGCAATCCATCCTCAGTGCATCAACTTATACATATGTGGAGCGTGTTACAAATGCAAGTCCTATTACAGTAATAGAACTTACGCTCGCCAAGCGGGTCACTGTGAAAAATTATTTTTTTGCAAAAGGCCTTGTAACCTAATATATCATATATTTACAGATGTAATTTTTCCCCCAGTGGCTTGCACGATAAAAACGTCCTCTCTAATTTACAGAATGGCTTCTCATAGCAAATTGTAACACGCTCCATATATATATAATTTGATGCACTGAGAATGGATGGTTAATCCGAAATATTATTTTAATGTGGAAAGAAACCGCTGGTGTATTTTCTCCATAACCTTTACGATATGTATTTAAGTTTTACTTGGTGAAATAAATACCCTTTAATACGTATTTCGACATCACAAGTTGTGATTATTGACATTATTGTCGAAAGTGTATTTATTTCTTGTAACTTGAAACATATTATCATTTTGTGTATCTTTCAAAATATAATTTAGATTTCTTGATTTATAAATTTTTGAAAATTCTCAAGGATCCTGATTCGATAATATTTGAGAGCGTAACAAAATGAGAAAATGCAGTATTTATTTTTTTTTTGCTCAGCTTATCTATTTGAACTATCTTCAGAGCTGGCAAAAAATCTTTATAAGTGTGTCATAGTGGATAATCAGGGATTACAATTTATTTAGATGATCAACTCTGAATAGATTGATGAGGACCCTTATCTAATTAAAGCCTGAGAGTTTTATTACATCCTCCATCCAGCCTGACTCTTCCTTTTCCATATATCATTATAATTTATTATATGTTGGAACATTCAACAATTAATCTAAACTCGTTAACAGGAAAAATCCACCAGAAACCCGAACTATTAAAGTTGCTTTTGGAATAATCTACAACAATGCCATGAATCCGGGATTTTCTGATCTTTTTATTGATGATTTATGATCAGACAATATTGTATTTTTAAAGGAACGAAAAAAGGGCTAGGGCTAGGTTTTTGGGGTTGATAGCGTTCAGGGATAAAATTTAAAATCAATCATTTTTTTTTAATAATTCTTCTAAGGCTGTGTTACTTAAGATTTCAATATTTATTTAATTATTTTTTTATGTGAACTACCGGCATCTCGACCAGTTCACATTTAAAAATTTACTTATCGCCTAATTTTATTTTTACTTTTTGGAATCAGTGACCCGGAATTTTCATCAAATTTTTTTTAATGACGATTGCAATTTTTACTTTCTCTATATATTAATATTTATAAGAAAAAGCAAAAAAAAAAAAAAACATTCTTTTTTTTAATTTAATTTTTTCACTAGAATTGTGTCATAGGGCCAGGAGATAAATCTCCAGTTTGATCAACTTTTGGTACCGAAATATCATCGAAATAGTTTTCAAAAGTCCATAACTAAGAAATTTAAAAAGGACTCATTTTTTTTTCCAATCTAATTTGCTTTATTGATTGAGGTTTAATGAGTGATGCCGAAAGAATTATAATATGAAAACTCCTCAAGCACACTGAAGGATTCAGAGAACAATTTTTTTTTTCCTGATATTTCAAAGACTTAATAAAAATTATAATGTTAACAATAGATTTAGGTTTTTATATTATCTATAGAATAAAATTGACAATGTAGTTGCAAAACTTTCTCCACTCTTTTGCATTTAAAAAAACATTCACACTTTTTTCCCATACACTCACACTCACTCACACATTCACACTGTCTTTTCGGCAGCTCAGGCCATATAAGACATTTAGATAGCCAAGTTATTTATGAATTTATATATGTTAGGGTCCAGGCATTTTATTTAACATCTGGTATCCAGATGGCTTAAATAAAATGAATCATACTGCTCAAGTCGAACCTGCGACGTTTGGTATAGGAGGTTAGCACGCTAACCTCTACACCAGCCCGTGCTTCTCCACTCTTAATTGGATACTTATATAGCGGGAAAGTTTTGCAACTTCGTTGCTTATTTTTAAAAATTTTATTTTTAATATATTCAAATTAATTGACCCTCACTTTGATGGTCAATCATAAAATTAAATAAGAAAGTCTTCCTAAATCCCACAAAATCAAAGCAATTAATCTATTATGCAATTAACATTTAAAAATTTAAACAAATTATGTATGTTAGATTTAAATATATTAATTAGATAATTACATTAAATACTAAATTAGATCTCGATATATTATTTGAAATAACGAAGTTTGAAATCTTGAAACGCAATTTTTTAAGAATAACTTTTGAACTACTGAACTGATTGTCATGAAATTTGTTCTAGGTCTAGTACATAATCACGCTAAAATGATATACGATTCGGGAGATATAAGACAGAGGGTAAAATTTGTAATTCTAACAATCGTTGTCATGGTAACAAGATATAAATATTTCTCTATATCAGTGTCTCCTTTCATATTAATTACAAATTTTACCCCTCTATATCTCCTGAACCGTTCACTTTAGCGTGATTATGTACTAGACCATTTTTGTTTGTAATTTAATTTCGATTATTTTTGTATAGATGAATTTTTGCGGAAAACCGCATAGTTTTCGAGATATTTTCGAAAAACCATCTTCCCGCAACTTTACAGGCTTATTCCCGCTTAACGCCCCCGTACTGGAAGTGTTGACTCTAGAATATCTTTCCATTACTAAAATGCAACCTATTCTGAAAATATTAGCCTTCAGAAAACTCTTGCCCATTTTTGTCGCCAGCTCTCCGACTATTAAGACTACAAATTTGCCATACCTCATCCTAATCCGATTAATAATTCCAGAGATATAAGCAAAAAAAGCACATCACACATACACACATATATACGTAATATATTAAGTTTTTTTGGCATTTCTTGGGTCGTTATGACCTTCAACGTAAAGATATTAGGGGGGGGTGAGATTGTTATTGCTAGAGAGGAGTATTCATATTCCTCTATGCATAGCAACCAAATTTTCTGATGGCCACATCAGTTTTTTTTTTTATTATTTATCTTTGAAGGCAAAATAAAATAAAGACCAAACATTTTATGTCATCTTTCAGAATGATTATTTTTCCAAATAATATGTGTCTGTTAGAATGATGAGAGGCCATTAAAAGAAAGAAGGTTTTTAAGGTTTTTAATAGATTAATTTGTAATATGAGAATCTCTTTTCTCTTGATTTTCATTCGAGATCTTCTTTCTTAATTATAATGAGAGTTTTAAAAATAAAGAAGGGATCAAATTAAGCTTTAAATTTATTTTAAGAAATAAAATTTAAAAAAAAAATCCAATTTTCTTTCCCTTTATTCTATCGAGCTACGCCTCCGATGCTTGCGAGAAAGTGCTTTATAGATTAGGCATAATCTGATAACCGTTGGCTCTAGTTGAAATATGATTTAATTAGGTAAATGAAGAATAAAAATACAAAGTGGTGTGTTTCAAAAACGAAAATAAAAGAAGATTGCAGTAGCCAGTATTTGTCTCTTCTTTATTGATTTCTATCCAGCGCTAACGTTTCGTTCTCAGGGTTTGAATTGCGTTATTTTCGAAGCCGGCCCCAAACTAACAGAACCAGAACAAATAAAATTGTTATTAAAAATTCAAGTGTTTGTATGTTTACACGGGATGCCATCGGAGAGAATTTATTTATGAAACAACCACAATTTGATGAAACTGAAACGTTAACTGTGAACTCAAAGAATAAATACTTGTTTTGCTTTCTTTTTTTTAGAAAAGCAAGAATAAAGAAGGGTTATTATTTTCTGCATGATTTAAGGCTATTTAAAAGCTGCATATAGTATACTAAAGGCCTAAGGAAAAAATCTCAAGGATTTCATCGAGGCAAATATTATTGAATTTCAGTCAGGATTTTTTGGCCTCGAGGCCGCTACCACTCAGGTTGAGGATTTACTATTACTATTCAGGAAAATCCGGTGGTGTATGGGGGCCTTTAGATGCGTATCTTTTACCAATCTCACATTTTCCATATGAGTAGGGGAAGTTCGCCTTTATTGCACCACTTAAGCAATTATCGTTGAACCAGTATGTGATAAAAATGACTTCGAAGTGGTTCACTATAACACTGCCTGTCAACAATAAGCCCTTCAAACCTGAAACCTGTATCTCTTAAGATAGATTGTTAAATTAGTTTTATTTGTACCTCATACCCCTAAATTGTACCACCTATGTTATAGGTTCTACCAATTCTTTTTCAAATTCTGGAGGTAATCCCTGACATCGGCAAAGTTTTTTTGTATCGTCGTTAGCGTAAATATTCGTCCCTAACAATGCCCCTTCCGAGTTGACTATGAGATCCCTTAAGTCCTATATAATTCGTTTATCCCCATGTCGCCATTTTGCAGCTCTTGATATATCAACAGCACTCCATTTACCATATTTTTTTCCATCTTGTGCCATGAATGTTGTACATTCATGGAGACATAGAGTGGTACAATTTAGGGAAATCGCAATTTTGTACAAACAAGAGCATAAATAGATTAGTTTTACCGTTATTAAATTCATTTACATCACGGTTTCACAGCTACATTGTACATAGTACAAAACTAGAATAATGAAGAATGGCTTACTTTTGTTGGAATCCATGTATTGATGTGTAGATAAATAACGATTTCTTACAAGAAACATGTAGATTACACAAATATAGTTATTAAAGATCTTTTTCGGCATCTGAGGCTATTTAAACCCCGTCCCTATTTATTTCATTTTATTGATTGGAATCCAACTCGCCCGTGACGGGATTCTTTTTAATTTTGAACAATCGCTATTCTTTCCTATACACTTGTTTTAGGTTATTTTATCTTGATTTTTTCTGCTATATATATTCTTCTAGTTGCTGTAGCCTTTTTGATTTCTTTTTTTTTGACGAAAAACTACTGTTTCTTTAAATGTAGAAAGAGAGAAAGAGCGAGAAAAGGATCTAAATCTGTCCTTTGGGTGGAGGCAATTTACATCTTAAAGCCCTCAATTTATCTCCTACTTTTTTTTAGAGACCATTGAGTAGGGACATTAGCATAGTGCAGAATTTGGATATTTACTAGGATAAAAATTAAATTAAAGAAGTGTTTAGGGAATTTGTAGATAAAAAAAAAAAAAAATATCCCAATTTGTTTGTTTGGTTGCCTAAGTCTCAGGCGTTTGAGTGAGAAGATGTCAAATGTCCACTAGAATAATTAATTTTAGATCCTCTATCGACTAAACTTTATACATCATGTCCAACTAGAGTTTAAGTTAATAACTAGTTAACGGAAATGGAACAAATTAAGGGCGATCAGAAGTTTCCTCCATTCGCTGTTGATCTCCTTTTGTTTGTGATGTAACAAACAGCATCATCACATACATTCTTTTATTTTTATTTTTTTTCTTTCATAATTAAATTTCAACTCTAAAATGGAAACAGATATTAAATTATCATCACTCTTCTAAATGACAAGTGAATGATGATGATTGTTTTTAGTTGATTGATAAACTAACAACATCCAGTCTATCAAAGGAGTAACTGATTTCAAAATTAAATAACTCGTAAACAAAAATCGATAGAAAAATGAAATAGGTAAAATCTTCATTTAGGTAGGTGAGGGGCCCCCCAAGGACCCCCCCCCCTACTAATTGGTTGCTACAAGCCGAGTTGTAGTCGCAGTACAGAGTTCAAGAATAGGTGGTTTGATGGAATGGAATACATGACGTCAACCCTTTGGTTACGAATTTCTTTCACGTTCGAACACTGTTCGCTCTATTCTTCAGAGCAATTTTTAATAGAGATTCCATATTAGGATTATTACTAGTTGGTAACATTTGTTACTTTTTAATGAGAATTTTACAATTTTCAAACCTTTCCATTCTTCCATTGAACTTTGTTTTCAATTTTAAAATAAGAGCGTTCTTTGGTAGTTACCAAAAAAATTTTGGAGGGAGAGTTTCGGATGATTGTAATCTCCTCCCTCCTCTAAATTTATTATTTGTTTTCCCAAAACTGTCCTACAGCTGTAAAACATTTACAGGACAGTGAACACTGATTCAGTTGTGCAATCAAAGCACTCACATTCTGTAGGAATCTGACTAGTGGGATTATTTTGCTTATTGAGACAATCTTCTCTGTTGACACCTCTACTGTTACAATAGCTAATGGTTTTAAGAGGGACTTGACCTCAGTTGCTGTTTCTAGCTCTTCGACAGAAATCATCACAGGTGCCTTACTTTTAGTTGACTTGTCTTTTTGTACCTTGAAAAGCACCCTTCTTACATATTCAAACAAATGCAAAAATCTGTAGAGCATTTCGTAACATGAATTCCATCTAGTTCTTACTTCTTGAATAAGTTTTAGGACTTGGGTCTCTAGGATACCATTTTCCTTTTGCATTGAAAGCAGCTCAATGGGGGCAACTTCGCTTCTTTTAAAAAAGCGCACAATCTTCTTAATTTTAACTAACAGCTCTTATAAGGAAGTTGAGGTTGGGTCCTCGTCCTCGTCCTCTGCGTCAAGATCGTCTTCATTCTCAGGAATGTCCGGTTCCGGGTCAACTAAAAGGAGACCATTAGGATCGTCGGGTTTTTCAGATGGGGCCCTACTACCGTCTGGCTGATGCCATTGAGTGTGTGGGCAAAGCAAGGACGTGCTTTTCTTCTCCAAATAAATCTCGGACTGCAGCCTTAATATTGGCACCACCGTCAGTAACAACTGCCGAGACTTTCTCCAGCACTATTCCCCACGAATCACAGAGATCTCCCATAACTTTTTTGAGATTTGCTGCTGTTTTTCTCTGTGGCATAGGATGGGCATCAAGCTCAATAGAAATCAAGTGTTCACCTGAAAAATTTAAATACAAAATATTAAATAGAAAATTAGCCTTTGAAAATGTCGGTAGATTAATAATTATAAATTTTGAAACAAAAATACCCACTTGGGTGTAAAGCGGTAGGTTAAAGCTTACCAGAGAATGCCGTGACGTTCTGAAGACATTTGTCCAAAGGTCCGCTAAAATTCCCTAGCCGACGCTGAGGTGAGCTAGAACGCGACCGACTTGGACTCGGACTCATGCTAGTGCTCGACAAGCGAATGTTTGGACTATTCAACTTTGGAAACAGGGAGCTAGGCGGTGACATCAAAGAGTCTCCGTCTTCCTCAACCGAGACTGAAAATGTGAAACTGATTAATATTTTATGTGCCCCTAAAAAAAATGTGTTATAGGCGGTGCGCGGAGAGCCGGCGCTGAAGTGAGGTTAGGTTGCCCATTAAATAATGCTGCCGAACATTTATTTTCCTTACCTTTGTTGAGGATGCTGTCTCTTCAGTGAGTAGGCCTGATGGGTCGTCCATATCCTCTTCTCATCGCGACCTCGTTTTCTAGAGGAACTTGGACTTTGGCTTGTTGACGTGAAGGTCCAATTTGTGAACTTTTTTAAATGAATGATCAACGTTGACGTTGAATTATTAATACAATAGGTAAATGATGTAGTGCAGTGTTTGCATTTAACTTTTAAAACATTT
>JAKCPI010022735.1:0-17669 GCA_023213315.1 Euborellia annulipes
ATCTGAGGCTATTTAAACCCCGTCCCTATTTATTTCATTTTATTGATTGGAACCCACACACTGACGGGATTCTTTTTGATTTTGAACAATCGCTATTCTTTCCTATACACTTGTTTTAGGTTATTTTATCTTGATTTTTTCTGCATATATATTCTTCTAGTTGCTGTAGCCTTTTTGATTTCTTTTTTTTGACGAAAAACTACTGTTTCTTTAAATGTAGAAAGAGAGAAAGAGCGAGAAAAGGATCTAAATCTGTCCTTTGGGTGGAGGCAATTTACATCTTAAAGCCCTCAATTTATCTCCTACTTTTTTTTTTAGAGACCATTGAGTAGGGACATTAGCATAGTGCAGAATTTGGATATTTACTAGGATAAAAATTAAATTAAAGAAGTGTTTAGGGAATTTGTAGATAAAAAAAAAAAATATCCCAATTTGTTTGTTTGGTTGCCTAAGTCTCAGGCGTTTGAGTGAGAAGATGTCAAATGTCCACTAGAATAATTAATTTTAGATCCTCTATCGACTAAACTTTATACATCATGTCCAACTAGAGTTTAAGTTAATAACTAGTTAACGGAAATGGAACAAATTAAGGGCGATCAGAAGTTTCCTCCATTCGCTGTTGATCTCCTTTTGTTTGTGATGTAACAAACAGCATCATCACATACATTCTTTTATTTTTATTTTTTTCTTTCATAATTAAATTTCAACTCTAAAATGGAAACAGATATTAAATTATCATCACTCTTCTAAATGACAAGTGAATGATGATGATTGTTTTTAGTTGATTGATAAACTAACAACATCCAGTCTATCAAAGGAGTAACTGATTTCAAAATTAAATAACTCGTAAACAAAAATCGATAGAAAAATGAAAAAATACTAATTGGTTGCTACAAGCCGAGTTGTAGTCGCAGTACAGAGTTCAAGAATACTTGGTTTGATGGAATGGAATACATGACGTCAACCTTTAAATTTCTTTCACGTTCGAACACTGTTCGCTCTATTCTTCAGAGCAATTTTTAATAGAGATTCCATATTAGGATTATTACTAGTTGGTAACATTTGTTACTTTTAATGAGAATTTTACAATTTTCAAACCTTTCCATTCTTCCATTGAACTTTGTTTTCAATTTTAAAATAAGAGCGTTCTTTGGTAGTTACCAAAAAAATTTTGGAGGGAGAGTTTCGGATGATTGTAATCTCCTCCCTCCTCTAAATTTATTATTTATTTCCCCAAAACTGTCCTACAGCTGTAAAACATTTACAGGACAGTGATCACTGATTCAGTTGTGCAATCAAAGCACTCACATTCTGTAGGAATCTGACTAGTGGGATTATTTTGCTTATTGAGACAATCTTCTCTGTTGACACCTCTACTGTTACAATAGCTAATGGTTTTAAGAGGGACTTGACCTCAGTTGCTGTTTCTAGCTCTTCGACAGAAATCATCACAGGTGCCTTACTTTTAGTTGACTTGTCTTTTTGTACCTTGAAAAGCACCCTTCTTACATATTCAAACAAATGCAAAAATCTGTAGAGCATTTCGTAACATGAATTCCATCTAGTTCTTACTTCTTGAATAAGTTTTAGGACTTGGGTCTCTAGGATACCATTTTCCTTTTGCATTGAAAGCAGCTCAATGGGGGCAACTTCGCTTCTTTTAAAAAAGCGCACAATCTTCTTAATTTTAACTAACAGCTCTTATAAGGAAGTTGAGGTTGGGTCCTCGTCCTCGTCCTCTGCGTCAAGATCGTCTTCATTCTCAGGAATGTCCGGTTCCGGGTCAACTAAAAGGAGACCATTAGGATCGTCGGGTTTTTCAGATGGGGCCCTACTACCGTCTGGCTGATGCCATTGAGTGTGTGGGCAAAGCAAGGACGTGCTTTTCTTCTCCAAATAAATCTCGGACTGCAGCCTTAATATTGGCACCACCGTCAGTAACAACTGCCGAGACTTTCTCCAGCACTATTCCCCACGAATCACAGAGATCTCCCATAACTTTTTTGAGATTTGCTGCTGTTTTTCTCTGTGGCATAGGATGGGCATCAAGCTCAATAGAAATCAAGTGTTCACCTGAAAAATTTAAATACAAAATATTAAATAGAAAATTAGCCTTTGAAAATGTCGGTAGATTAATAATTATAAATTTTGAAACAAAAATACCCACTTGGGTGTAAAGCGGTAGGTTAAAGCTTACCAGAGAATGCCGTGACGTTCTGAAGACATTTGTCCAAAGGTCCGCTAAAATTCCCTAGCCGACGCTGAGGTGAGCTAGAACGCGACCGACTTGGACTCGGACTCATGCTAGTGCTCGACAAGCGAATGTTTGGACTATTCAACTTTGGAAACAGGGAGCTAGGCGGTGACATCAAAGAGTCTCCGTCTTCCTCAACCGAGACTGAAAATGTGAAACTGATTAATATTTTATGTGCCCCTAAAAAAATGTGTTATAGGCGGTGCGCGGAGAGCCGGCGCTGAAGTGAGGTTAGGTTGCCCATTAAATAATGCTGCCGAACTATTTTCCTTACCTTTGTTGAGGATGCTGTCTCTTCAGTGAGTAGGCCTGATGGGTCGTCCATATCCTCTTCTCATCGCGACCTCGTTTTCTAGAGGAACTTGGACTTTGGCTTGTTGACGTGAAGGTCCAATTTGTGAACTTTTTTTAAATGAATGATCAACGTTGACGTTGAATTATTAATACAATAGGTAAATGATGTAGTGCAGTGTTTGCATTTAACTTTTAAAACATTTCCTTCCTTCGTGAAATCTGCCCACACGGCACTGGGAGCCATCCTGGGACGTAAAGCGTAGAAGCAGATGGCTTGTGGCGTGACGTGATAAAACTTGACTGCCTTCCCGGTGCGCGCCTGCGCCTTCGCTCCACGCTAGTAGCGCGGCGGTGCGGCGCCGCCGACAAGCGCCAACGCGGCCGCCGCGCTTGAATATTCAAATAAACTTCTAATAAGTAAAATCGAAAATCGGCCGTCAAAAATCGTTTTTTTCAAAACACTGAATCGATTTAGATTTTAATCGAAAATCGCCGCTCAAAATCGATTCGACCAACCCTACTCCAGACCACTGCAGACCATTATAAAGATCAAAGACCAAACTCCGGTCTTTTTTCTGAACACAAAAGGAACTTAAAATAAGCACAATCCTATCACATCGCCAAGGCGCCGTTGATTTCTTGGCGAGGACAAGCAAATTGCACCTTCACAATGGCACTGGATGGGTTGTCGGTGACTTCGGAGGTCGGCATGTGATCTAGACATCTCTTACAAACATGTTTCGGACCACCCTCTAAATTTATTAAATGAAACTGTAGATACAAAAGGGCCATATAGACGAATGTCGTACACAGAATTAGTGTCCAAAACGAGATGGGAACTTTTTTGAAACGAATTGAAGGGGTCGGACGCAGAAAATTCGGGATAGCACTATCTGCCCTTCAATTGTCTGAAAAATTACGAGCACGTAAAAGGCGAGAGTGCACCGCTGAGTGGGCCAGGGATATGAAGTATCCATGGCTAGACGTAAATCTTGCGCCTAGAAATCTATAATTGAATGAATAAAGTCATTCGGTCAAGAGACATTAGGTGAGATTGCATCCAAGAAGTTTGGAATATTACGCCCCAAGATCACTAAAGATTAAACAAAAAGAGACATTAATTGTTCTTTTCTTTTTGTATCTTCACTTCTGCATTTTGTCTTCTTCTTTTATGCAGAGGATTATTTCTCTCCACTTTCGTTGAGCAGTTTGCTTTATTTTCATTTCATTAATCATCATAAGAGAGACAAGAGATGTTAATTATATTGTTTTAAAGAAAATTAAGAATCAAGATTAAACAAAATGGAGTTATTCTTTAGGGACAATAGTAATAAAGCTATTTAAATTGCCAAATTCAAAACTCAAGATAATAAAAAAAATTCCTTTATTTCTGAAAAAAAAAAAAAAAAATTGGAGTGAGTGAACGTACAACACACAACTTCGAATGTATTATATGATGTCACGCCAGATTGTTTTTACCGAGTTATATTTAATTCCCGATAAACCTAAAAATTAAATTTATAAACAAACTTTCAAGTAATTTTGAGGGTAAAGTGACAATATATATTTTAAAGAGGGCTATCCAAAAATTATTTTCGTTTATCATTAAAGGTGATTTTGGGAAAAATGGAAAAAAAAATACATCAGTAAAGAATTATTACGAATATTCAAAGTTTCGTGTTGCATGCCAGATAGGTTCACAAATCCAGGTATTTGTATCATAAATAAAAACAAAGACTATAAAAATATCAAAATTTAATTTAATACTTGAGCTGCTCTTTTCTTCTTTTATCAATCAAATCCATTTTATAACCTCTCTCCCTTTTACTTTTTATGTTAGACAGTCAAGCATTAGCTAAGAAATAAGAGAGAGCTCATTTTTGAAAAAAAGAACATAAATTTCTTCTTCTCCCAAAGGGGAAGAGGAAGAAAACCCTAAAAATGAAAAGCGAGAGGGGGGGGGGGGGAATGTCTATACATATTATTTAGAGTCTTGTTTATATATAAGTCATAACCAGATGAAAATTTATAGATAAAAGCAAAAAAAAATCTTATTTTTAATCTAGTTTGTTGTTAGAACAAAATGAAATGAACGCTGGTGGAAATTTTGTTAAAATTTGCATAATATATTCTCTAATAATGTATTTGACCTCTTTTTTTTAACGGATTTATGATTTCATTTTAAACTAAAATAAAAATTGATTTAAAACTCGAAAAAAATATGGAAGAATAATTATTGCTACTCTACCTGTTAAGGGGGTTCAGGAGCGAAGTCTAAACGTACTTAAAAAAAAACTAGACTATTATAAGGAATTTTTCAATGCTGTATTTTTTTTAAATGAATTAAATTCATAAGAGATTATTGGGACATCGAGCTATAATTTGTTTAATGACTTATTAAAAAATTATCGTAATTAATTTTTTTGTTATCAAGCAAATACAAAAAAAACAATCTGTCCCAATAATCCTTAATTTTTTTTAAATTTAAAAATGAATTTATTGTTATTATTAATCACATATTAATTAAGAAATTTTTAAAATAAGCTTAGATGATTTATTTAAAAATCAACTGTCAAATTAGTTCAGCATTCTTGCGATAGATGGCAGGCTAGTCTAATATCTGATCCCCTAATAGCCCATATCTGGCCTATATTTTTGTTTTATAAAAGATACATAATATATAATAACATTTATAAAGTATTTATTGTTAAAAGATCAATGAAAATCAACCAAATGCATTAAATATTATTAGCTACTATTTTGACATCTCTTAGCAAATTTTTGAATTACTTGATATTTGGGCATACTTTTTATGACACGCTACGCCATCTTAGCTGAAAAAACATGCATAACACCTTCACTCCCTAGCCCCCTTAAATCAATCCCGTGTTTAAAACGCAAATAATTCTTAAGTGATGTTGCTGAAGTATTTGCATCACTTCTGAAGATCAGCGTGTAAAGTTGTGAAGATATATACTCATGAACGTCATAAAAAAAACTGTAACATTTTGTTTCTTCTTAAGAACACCTGTTCTAATCTATCTTAATGATACTCTAATTTAAGAAACATTTAATATGAAAGATATTATACATTTCTAACAAATTTAACTCAAATGCCTGTTCTATTTCTTCCGGTTCCCATTTAGCCGACCCCTTTACCGCCGACCCCGCAATATTAAGGTCTTTTTCGGTGATGTCTCATCCCGTCTTATTCGACAAAAATCTATTTCAACCAATCAAATGAAATAAATAAATAGAGCCGGTGTCTAAATAGCCTCCGATGCCGATAAACAAAAAAATTACAAAAAAGACAAATGATTAAACAATAGCATTTCGAATTTGTTCAAGACAAGAGGGGGGCCCCCACCTCTCTTCCTCTTCTGAGTCGTTCTAGTCAAAGAAAGATTTTGTTTTATAGTAAACCATAAAGATCGCAATCCCTGTTTATTTCCTCCTCGGGGGGATTTTTTTCTCGTTCTCGTACAAAAAGATACAAATCCTTAAAAAAAAAAAAAAAAATTTGAAGCCTCCAGATGAATTTCTAATAATCAATTTTTACTTTCTCTTACTTCTACATATGTTAATATAGGCCTATAGATAAAGTATTGGATTCATGTCAGATTTTGATGGATATACACGTTTTGAGGTCCTCTGAATCCAAAAAATCTGGTGTAACTGTCGCACAGTACACAACTTAACCCTTTTTACCTTACGGGTAATCCATATTACGTTAAGTGAGTCTGGCAATACTTGTCACACCAAAATCCCTCTCTCTTGCTATTAACAACTTAAAGAGATTTTCAATTTTCCTCAAGCCTATTTAGTTTCCTCCTATAAATTATAATTAAAGATAAAAAGATTGAGGGGGCCTGGCAGACGAGAAGAAGATCAACTGTCCCTTTGAAAAAAAAAAAATTGACGTTAAAGATGAAATCGTGGTAAAACCTCGGGTTGGTGACCCCGAGCAATGAAGGTATTGAACGCCCCCTGTTGCCATCGATACTTTGTTTAAATAATTTTATAGAGTGAAGTAAATAAATAATCCCTTCTGAGATTTTTATAATCATTTAAAAAATCTGGTGTGACGGCCAACTTCTCTTCTTCGTAATCGAAATTGTGTTCTGTAGCTTGTCACACCAGGGTTTTGTGTGAAATATATTTAGTCCCGAAAGAACGATGTAAAATTTATAAGTATGGGAAAATATTTATATTTTGTTACCAGGGCAACCATTTCTCCTAACCTTCCCTATGAACTACAAGAGTAAAGTGGTGCTTCAGAAGATTTCAATGACAAAATGAGAATTTACATTTTAAAGAGAATCTAAAAAATAATGATTTACGAATTAAAAAAAAAATCGTTGGAGCGAATTTTGAGAAAATAAAAAACATATATAGAGGTAAGAGAAAGTAAAAAAGTGGTTTTTGCGACATGATCTGTCTGTGTGCCTGTGTTCAATTTTAAGCATGAAGGAATTAGCCTACGAGGTTGGAATTATATATTTAAGTTAGACACCCACATAGGGCGTGAAAATAAGCTTTTGAACAAAATTAGCCAATAGAGTACTAATTCTTTACTGATAAAGTTTTTCAGTTTTTTTCGATTTTCTCAAAATTCGCTCCACCGATTTTGATTAAAATCTCAAAAATCAATTATTTTTTAGATGCTCTTTAAAATGTATATTCTTATTTTGCCCTTGAAGGCTACGTTACCCTTGTACTTAATAGGAAAGATTGGAGAAATGGTTGCCATGGTAACGAAATATAAATATTTTTTCCATACTTATAAATTTTACATCTTGAATTCTAATATATCGGCGGAAAGTAAATATATGTCGTCACAAAAAATTTTGTGTGACAAGCACAGAACACAACTTTCGATTACCGAAGGTAAGAGCAAGTTGTGTGCTGTGCGCCAGTCACACCAGATGTATTGAAATTTTAATTCAGTGTTAGCCTTCAAGATTATGATATTCTGTTATTCTTCTTACTTTTCCAAAGAAAATCCAATGTTTCTATATAGGCCTACTCGTATTCCCTAACAAGATGGAGATGTTTCTTCTTTGCTCAATCTAATTAAATTTTCATTTATTAGACGGTGTGAGTGAGTGAACGGAGTTGTTATTTAATTGTGTCTTGTTGTTTATTTGCCTTGCCGCTGTTTTTGATTACCATCATGTTTTTGTTCATTACTGAATGTTTTTCACTTGTTGTTGTTGTTGTTTAAGGATCAATTTGAAATTAAACCTCCTATCTTAGCACATCATTCAATTTTATTTATTATATACTCTAGATCAGGAAATTACCTTCATTTATTTTACATTCTAATATAGACAAAAAGAGAAATTAAATAAAAAAAAAACTTATGAGAAATAGTATCATAAAACTGAATTAATTTGCCACTGTCTGTGAGCAAAATATTCCAAGAACGAAAAGAACTACGAGGTTGAAATTTTATATTTAAGTTTATTAATATAAAGAGAGAATACAAAGGTGATAATAGAAAACTCAATCACAGATGCTGGGCCGGTAGATTTTAATCTTCAGTGTTGTTTACTCAGCACTCGTGGATGTAATTGGATGGTGAGTTTTCAATTTAATAAAATTTATTTGAAATTTTACTAACAGAGGGTTTATTTTGAGAATCCATCATCTAATTTCATCCACGAGTGCCGAGTAAACAACTTCTGATCCAGAATATTTGTAACAACTTTGTAGAAGTATTAACTATTAAATTGTTATTTAATTAAATTGTCTGCTGGGCGAGTCACATCAGATTTTTCCTAAAAAAAAAAGATGATAGTAAAGTAAAATAAATGACTGTATCTTTAGAGTCTCTCTTCCGAAGTCCCAGGGGATTTCCGAGAGAGGTTAAGCTGTGAATAATCCCCCACACAAAGGTTAAAGTATCTAACCTTTGACCCCTCTGCTCACTTAAATAAATCCTTTCCATTCATCTTATAAATAAATAAATATACATATATGCAATCGATTAAATGATCTAAATTTATACATATTAATATTTTCCTTTGGGATATTTAACTCCCCTTCTGATGGATTATCCCTTAAGGCTTTGTCACATTTGTCATAAAAAGAAAGGAGAAAATTTCAATATTTAACGTAAAAATCCTTGACGCTTTTCCAATAAGAGCGGAGTAACGCACATATTTATTCATTTCTCTTTTAATTGATTTGGACAAACACTTAACACTTAGATTTTTTTGAGGTTTCAAATATTAAATTTTACTTTCTCTTACCTATATATGTTAATATAAATATATAGAGAGAAAGTATTGGATAACATACAAAAAAAAAAATCTGGTATACAGTACAGCACACAACTTTCAATTATCGAAGGTAAGAGAAAGTTGTGTGCTGTGCTACCAGTAACACCAGATTTTTTTAGTTTTTATTTCGGCATCGAAGTCAATTTAAACGCCGCGGCGCGCCGTTTCTATTTATTTAAGGTGCGCGTTTCGGGGTGCTAATTTTTGGGAGATTCCAGCGGCCACAATTTTGAAGCTATCGACCTAAAATTTTTTTTAAAATTAAAGTTATTTAAAATATCTACAACTTATAGAAGCCCTTTTTTTGATTTTCGAAAAATACAATTTTTTTTTAGATTAATCGCATTAAATAAAAGATATTTTTAAAAAAATTCGCTCTATATCTTATAGATAATTAAATTAGTAATCATTGTGTTAAAAAATAATTAATTTTTTGCCTTTAATTAATTAGCTGGAATCTTTGAAATAAAATGGAATAAATCTCTTGTATCCCTATGGGAAAAACTAACGCCATCTCTTGATGCCTAGAGTAACTCGGTAGTGAATCGTCTTCTAACGGCTTTTCGATACGCGCACCTTAAGGGACGAGTCTCAAAAAACCGTTATTAGCCGATTCAGAAGCTGGTTACTCTAGGCGGCAAGAGATGGCGTTAGTTCTGCCGATAGGGAAACAAGCATTTTAGTCCATTTCATTTGAAAGGTTCCAGCAAAAAAATTAAAGGCAAATAATTAGCTATTCTTTAACACAATGATTACTAATTTAATTATATATTCTTTCTATTATAAGATATAGACCGAATTTCTTTTAAATATCTTTTATTACTTTCTCTTACCTATGTATATATGTATTATATATATAGAGAGAAAGTATTGGTTTCATGTCAAAAATTCGATGTCGAGATTTTGATGGATCTTCACGTTTTGAGGTCCCCTGAATCCAAAAAGTGGTTTTCGCGACATGGTCTGTCTGTGGGGTGTGTGTGTGTGTGTTCAATTTTAAGCATGAAGGAATTGAGCTATGAGGCTGAAATTTTATATTTAAGTAAAACACCCCCCGGGACGAAAAAATAAGCTTTTAATCAAAATCGGCCAAAGATTACTAGTACTTTACTGATGCACTTTTTCAGTTTTTTCGATTTTCTCAAAATTTGCTCCAACGATTTTTTTTTAAAATTCAAAAATCAATTATTTTTTAGATTCTCTATAAAATGTATATTCTCATTTTGTGATTGAAATCTTCTGAAGACCACTTTACTCCTGTATTTCATAGGGAAGATAGGATAAATGGTTGCCATAGTAACAAAATATAAATATTTTCCCATACTTATAAATTTTACATCTGAATTCATATGTTCCGTACTGTCGGGAACTAAATATATGTAGACACAAAAAATCTGGTGTGGTCACACCAGATTTTTTTAATTTAATGTGATTAATCTAAAAAAAAAAATTTTCGAAAATCAAAAAAAAAAAAAAAGCTTCTATAAGCTGTAGATATTTTAAATAGCTTTAATTAAAAAATAGTTGATAGCTTCAAAATTGTGAGCTCTCAGACCTAGAGCGCCCACCTTAACAATATAATAATATATAGTGTATTTAACAAAGCCATTTATTATAAACATTAAATCCATTTTCTCACGTTATTTGCCAAACAACATTGAAGAGATGAATCGCCAACGATATATTAGAATATTCATGTTTTTTTTTTTTTTTTTTTGTCTTTTGTTGTTGTTGTTGTTGTTAAAGGGTGGCTTGGCGCTTTGTGATGGACCAGTGCCTTTGCTTCTCTCCCTCTCTCTCTCTCTCACTCGCTTATGCAAACCAATAAACCATGAAAAATAAAAACCATGATGCAATCAATTTTATGGTCTTGATTGTATCAATTTTTTTTTTCTTTTTAATCGCCATTTTCCTATTATAAGATGGAAAATTATTCAAATTTTAAATAATTTTTGTTCTTTTGCGTCTCCTTTGTCTTTTTTTATCTTTTAAATTCACTTAAAGTCTTTGCCCTGGGTTTTAGCTTACATTTTTTGACTTTATATGATTATATCTTGTGACTATTACATATGTATATTTTCTTTTCCAGCTCTCAAGGTGGCCGAAACATGTTAGCGCGCCTGTAAACCAATAAATAAACATTATTTAAAACCATTCGTTTTTGATAATAATACTAAAGACATACTACCTGTCATATTTGTCCAAAAAAGAAAAAACACCAGTTTCATTATTTTATATTATATTTTTTAATTTCTTCATTTAGCCGACATTTGGATGCTCTTGGCTCCCTTTCTCAGGACGAACCAAGTTGCGATGAGCTTCTAAATCTAAAAAAATGTTTCTTCTGATTCTAATAGAGGACAGGTTCAGCCAAATAAAAAAAAAAAAAACTTTTCTCAATTTCGGAAACGTTTCGAGTTATTAATGCTTCATCTTCAGTTCGGGTATCCCTTTGTTGAGGTGGTCGCCATATTTGATGATGAGATGTTGTTCTACTATCAACACAACTCATCACATCATGAAATATGACGACCACCTCAACGAAGGGATACACGCAACGGCGTAACTAGCCTTTGAGGGCTGAGGGGGCGAAGCTCAACTGGGGCGCCGTTTTTCATTCGACCTTTTCTTTTTTTTTTTAGTATTCGAATCTCTTTTTTTTGTAATTTTTCTCCGGATTTGTGATATAAAATGATTTTAAGTTATGAAATTTCAAAAAAATATCCGGAGATTTTGGGAAAAAGTCGAAAATCCGGAGGCGCGAGGGGCGCCAAAAGCTTGATGCGCCTGGGGCGGGGGGGGGGAGCGCCCCCCCCTTCGCCCCCACCTGGATAACGCTACTGGATACACGAACTGGACGAACACGTCGCCGGTGTTGGGAAAAGGCTTTTTATTTGGCTGAACATGCCATGCCGTCTTTTAGAATCAACAATATTCAAACTCACTAAATCCTATCTAACTCAAAAATCCTTTATATTATTCTTGGCTGCCTGCAAGTCGCCAATATATAAAAAACGAATCGGAATTCGCTAAATATAATCTCACATTTGTTGATAAGAATAGTGGCTGTTAAACGATTAGAATGATAGACAGGAAAAGAGAATGTCAGCCAAAAGGAGAGCCTCTATCGAATAAAAATCTCCACTTAGAAGACGTTTCGGGTTTAATTAGATAAAACCATCATCAGTTCTTAAGAGCTGAAATGAGCATAAATAATAATTATAATACAACAACATAAAATATTTCTTAAATTATAAAAAAAACATCCGATCTTATATTATTGGCAATCTCAAGGTATACACCATTGAGATGCAGATAGAGTTGTTATATATAAACATATATAACAATATAAATTTGCACATAAGATGACGTATGTTCTTCAGTGATGATGGATTTATCTAATTAAACCCGAAACGTCTTCTAAGGGGAGATTTTTATTCGATAGAGGCTCTCCTTTTGGCTGACATCCTCTCTTCCTGTCTATCATTCTAATCCTACATTTATCTAAGAAGATCTTAAAATTAATCTTGTTATTATTTTAAACTGATGTTGTATTACTCGTTCATCTCTTATGATTTATTAAACTTAACTTGATTTAGTCTTGAGTGAAATTTCCCAAAAGCTTATCTTGATTGACATATAAGTAGTAAAATATTCATACTACCATTAATTAAAGATTGTATCTGCACGTACGAAATTCCTCTCTCTCTGTTAAGGTTTAGATAATTAAAGATATTGCTTTTAGTCACTTTATAATACGTTCATTTCGTTTTTAAAGCTTTTACTTCCGGTGCTCTAAGGGTCAGTGGTTTCTTACTCATCTGCGCCCTCTGGTACTTCCCTCATTTAAATTTATAATAATTTCTGATTGAGCAATAAAGTATCTAATACACTAACTGGTACATAAATCTTTTTTTTTTTACTTAAAATATAATTTTATCTTCTACTAACCTGGAATATAAACATCATAAAAAAATAATCCCTTTTATTTACGATGTTGCTCTTTTTTTTGGGGGTAGTAAAGAAAATCATGGCTCATTTAATATGCAAAGGATCTATATTAAATTGGGATAATTAATTTTTGGCAAAGAGATAAAAAAAAAATTATTTCTATCTAGGGCCGGATTTAGGAATTTGCCGCATGTAGGCACTTGTGTCTAATGCGCCCGTACGGCAAATTTAATTCATTATACTGGTAAAATGTCATTTTAAAGTAGGCGTATTTTATTATAGAATTATTGTAATATAGAATAAAAGGATTTTGAAGGTTAATTCCAGTTTAGCAGGTGTTCGAGCAGGTAATTCAATATTAATAAAATTATTCTCGGGAATGCTTACAAAGTACAGTTTCGGTCTTTTCTATGAACCGACTATAATTTTACTACTTCCGTTCAAAATGTCCGTTTTGATGAAAATGTTTGTTCAAAAATGATTGTCTCGCTAGTTTTATATAGGAGGAGGCAATGGCTAAGCTGAGGATTACGGAGTCCGAAGTCTCAACACGGCTCGGGTTCGAATCCAGCTTGCCGTAAATATATTTTTTTTTAAACACTCACACTTTTTTTCTCATTCACATTCACACCCACATACACATTCACACTGTCTTTTCGGCAACTCATGATTGATTTTTATTGCGTATGGTTGTTGGCGTTGGTGCTCATATGATGGACATTCACTGATTATGTGGAATGGCGGAGCTGGTTTAAGGTCGACGAAATTATGTTAAATCTTGCTAAGTGCGCAGGGATACGTGTGTGATTTATTCTAATCCGGCTTATTATGGTAATTTATGCTCTGGGCAGATTTCTGGAAGGAATTAACCCAAATTAGTCCGATATTTGCCTTGATTTTTGCTGATGCAGAATCGGTTATTGTGGAGATCTGTTTCCAAGAGTGATTCCAGCGCTAGTTATAATTATAAATCACGTATTCCGATACTGGTGTATCAGAAGTAATTTCTCAATTTCTGATCTACAATGCAAACCTATTTGTTTTGAAATAGGACAGATTAGTCAGAACAGATCTTCTGAGAATAAAATGCATCATTTAGGGCCTACTTGTAAATTACGCTCTCAAATATTTTTGCAAAGGGAGAGAAAAACCTTTTGACTCTATCAATCACATTTTGCTGTGTGTTAAACTTGGTATTGGTAATTCGTTCTTGTATCAATAAGTTTATAGTCTACTCTGGAGTCCCTTAAGGGTCTAAACTTGGGTCTCTCCTTTTCACCAAATTTATTAACTATGAGGGTCATCCATTAATTGTTTCCCTATTTTATAAAAAATACAAGCGGGTTATTTACACTTGTGGAACTATTTTATTTTCATTCTATAACTCGTACACTACTTCACCCATTTCTGTCCTAAACAGTTTTTTGATATTTTCGTTAGAAAAGGTCGTCCTCTTAGCCAGAAATTCATCTCATCTTCCACCTCTTCATCAATCGCAAACCGCTTGACTTCAAAATTCGATTTGATTGGAAAGGAATAGATTTCTCTGAGGATGCAATCGTCAATATGCACTTTTTACATCCTCCCAGGAACCATAAACGCTATCGATGAACATTTAGATGCTCATGCATCCTTCATCTGCCCACACAATACCCTAATGAAAGTCCTTACAGTACCAACTTAATTTTAAACCATGTGGTTGGCAGAGGAAAAAAAAAATAAAGAAACTTAATCATTGCCTATGAAAATTGTTCGGTATGCACATTTATAAAGAGAAAACCTTTTTTTCTTCCCGCAATTCAAAATCATTACACTATAGAATATTTATACACTCCCAATAATTGGAAAACCCTGTCGGGAGTTTGATATTAAATAAATCCTGGAGGTGTTATTCCGACATCAAGCGGCCTCTTGACTTTTTTCTGACAGTGAGTTCAATTAATCTAAAACTTTTAGGGTATTAGTGGGGGCGATTGTCCTTATTAACGTTATTTTTTTGAATTATAAAATAAGAGAAGAAAAATGGAAAGGATCAAGCAAACGGTTGTTGTATATATTGATCGGAGGCAGTTGGCTGTCCCGGGTTCAAATCCGGCTGAATGGTCAATTAGCCAGAGAAGAGAACCGATTCGTTCATCCGTCTATCCCTCAGGTCAATATTTAGAACACACACAAAACAACAACATGGATATTGCCATCACCCCCCCCCTCCCTTCCCCAAGTCTCGTAAAAGGTGTTATTATTAAAATTTCCTGTCTAAAGCTAGCTGATTATTTCCTTTCAAAGATTTGGATCTCAACTATCCTTCCTATCTAGATTCTATTATCTATTAACGTTAAAGGAAATAACATGATAATCGCTTTCTGTTTTTTTATTTAATTTACTTTCGTAATAAAGAGGCTTTAACTATTGATTAATCTTGCAAATTATGAATGTAAATTACTCAAATAAAAAAAATAAATAAAATAGACACAAATTACAAACCTTTCCACCGCTCTTCTTCATCTTTTTGGAACTTGGAAAGAAATAACATCTCGCAGATCATACAGACAGTATCTAATTGGGCGATGCTTAAAAATGAAGTGTTTAAAATTTTATTTGATTTAAAACATCAGTAAAGTACTAGTACTTTTAGGTCGATTGGAATGCAATTCCTGCCCATGCTTGGGACATGAATATTTAGTTTAAGTATAAAATTTGAGTATCGAGAGTTCGTTCCTTATTGAGTTATTTAATTTAATCCACATTTTTTGATATTTCAGTTGAAATTAATTCAAATGATCGTGAAAATGACGTCAAATTCAAGCTAAAAGGAATCGCCTCCTTTTAATGGCAATTTCAAGAAAAGCAATCAAACAGACATTTAAAAGCAATAAAATCTCTTTCAGAGAAATTTACATAAACATTATGTTTTGATATTTTAACTGGAATCGATCTTCTTGAAATTTAAGATTTTTTCACAATAAATTAAATTGATTTCAAGTGAAATATCAAAGAATGTGGGTTAATGGGAATTACTCAAAAACGAAAAGACTCTCGATACTCAAATTTTATTCTTAAGCCAAGTACCTATGTCGCAAGTATTTCAAGAAATTTTAATCACATCGTCCAAAGTGTACTGGTACTTTACTGATGTACTTATTCAGTTTTTTTTTTCGATTTCTTAAAATTCGCTCAAACGATTTTAATTAAAATTCAAAACTCAATTATTTTTTAGATGCTCTTTAAAAAGGATCGCCTTTACGTAAAAATAGTTTAAGTACCCTTCACGCTGCGAATCAACCCAGGGCGGGTGGATCCTCCAGGAAGCCCTGGCGCTCGTTATTCTGAGGAGGGGGCATATATCGATCGCACTGATCTTCCGTGTGGCCTTTGATCGACGTTAGGAGCCTAAGATGACGAAAAGACAAAAAAAAAAAAAATACTCATACTTAAAAAAAATACTTGATTACTTACTGGTATCGATACTTTCCTATCGATACGATACCAAAATCAAGTATCGATACTTTATTTTCGATACCAAATCACTAAGTATAGTTGAAGCGAGATTTAATTAGGTAAATTAAAACTAAAATACAAGGCGATATGTTTCGTTATATTATTTATGCCTATCCATATACCATAAATGGCTAGTGAAAATTGTTTGAAGTACACTTTACTGGTGTATTTCAGATTTTTCTTAATCATTTTCCTGTTTTTCCTTCCATAGATCCAACGGTAAATCCCTAGGGGATTTGCATGTTAATTTCGATTCAAAAGGGGGGTCCCCTTTGGCGGCCCCAAAAATAACCTGACCCCCCCCGAAAATCCCAGGGAGAAAACCCCAAAGACCGCAGCGGCCCCCCCAGCCGGGGCCGGCCAGGGCCGGCCCGGGCGCACACGGGGGGCTTTTTTAGGGCCCAACAACCAACCAACCAACCCACCTTTTGGCCCACAACAAACCAAACATAAAATTTTTTTTTCATTTACCTTTTTTTTTTTTTTGAATTTTTTTTTTCCCTCCCAAAAATCCTTTTTTAGGGAGAAAAATTTCTCCCTAAGAAATATTACTTTTTTTTTTTTTTTTTTGCTGCGGCCTTTCGTCTGGTTGGCCGGCCGAAAGGGGCCTAAAACCAAAGGCCGAACCAGAAGAACACAAACCAATATCGGCCGGCCACGGACGAAAATAAAATTTTTTTTCATTTACCTTTTTTTTTTGAATTTTTTTTCCCTCCCAAAAAACCAGGGAGAAAACCCCAGAAAAACCTTTTTTTTTTTTTTGCAGCCCCACCCAAAGGGGTTTTTTACACATTTAAACAAAATTTTTCAAATTCTAATTAAATTTTGTATTTATTTAGGATTCTCTAATGTGTATAACATATTGAAACATAAGATTAAAAATTTAGTTTATTTCAAGCAGTCAATATTTAAATTACACAGAGCCATTATGGAAATTTTGAATCGACTTTTTTACTTTTTACTTATGCTGGACACAAAAAAATCTGGTGTGACAGCAATTGCTCATTTTTACACCATTTTTCTTGTTGTTGTTTGTCAAGTGAACAGTACGATTAATTTCTTAAAGTTAAAAAAAAAAAAAAAAATTATCAGATTATTATAAAATGAAGGTTCAAAGAAACAAATAAGGGCTGACATTAAAATACAGCCCCCACTCTCTTCCAACCCTTCCTCACTCTTCTACCCTCATTATATACAAAGAGAGTGTCTTTTCATTGAGATTTTTATATTTTTCTGTCTTCATTTAGAGTCGGAAAGATAATAAGAATAAAAGTCAAAGATGTAATTATTATTTTTTTTTTTTAAACATTCACACTTTTTCTCATTCACACTCAAACTCACACACACATTCACAGTCTTTTTGGCAACTTAGGCCATATAAGACTTTG
>JAKCPI010022736.1:0-36974 GCA_023213315.1 Euborellia annulipes
TAGATATATATATATATATATAAGGCTCCTTGTATGTCTAAACTGCATCAAATGCAGTCTTATATGGCCTGAGATGCCGAAAAGACTGTGTGAATGAGTGTGTGAATGTGAGTGTGAATGGGAAAAAAGTGTGATTGTTTTTAAAATTATTTAAAAAAAAAAATATTTTGCTTCCAGTAACTTTTTGCTCTACGTTAACGCACACCGAACGAGCAAAACGTTTTCGGACAAATCATTTTATTCGATGATGTCGAATCATGTCCGATTGTGTTTGTGTCTCTTCAGTGTGCGTTGACACCCTAAAGCATTGAAAAAACAGTTTTAGGCAAAAGTAATTGACAATAATCGAAAAAACTAAGCATTTATTACGATGAAATACAGAACCAAATCCAATTTCCAGTTTTAATACCATCTCCACAGTGATATAATTTCAACAAAAACTTTGAAAATTTTGAAATTTTTCATTTAAAAAAAAAAGTAAAAAAGGTTCACAAATACAGTTGATAAAATTTACTTTTTATATGAAGGAACTTCCTAATTTAGTTGAAGCAAATAATTCCATAGAAAATTTATTTTAAATCCTGCTTAATATTTTGATATAGTAGCAATGTAAGGAAAATTATATTTTAAGTAAAAACTTATTAATGTGTAAACAGATAAGGACGTCATTTGGCTCCTTGTATGTCTAAACACCATCAAATGCAGAAAAATTAAAATTAAGATTCAAACTTGTGGCCAAATGTACCTGTGGTAATCGAGCCAACGTGCGCACATCAAAGCGAGCTAGACAAATAATGCGACTGCACACCGAACCAGATCGCCACCGCCTTGGTTTATGCTTAGCTTAAAGCTTTTTGAAATACTGGAATTGATTTCTTCAGTTATGTCTGTTAACTACCAAATATCGTATCAAAAAACATCAGCCTCAGAGTGTACAAGAGAAAAAGTAGAATAGCAAATAAAATAGGCAATGAGAAAATTGGAAGTCAAAATAATACATAATAAACAAATGGATAAAATAAGAGAGATAATAATAATAAGAGAGATAATTTCCGCATTTAACAATTATTTATACATCGGCCCCCTAAGTCGCTAGATGTCATGTTTCAAGGTCCCAACCACCTTACAGAGACAGATAAATATAAAAAAAAATTTCATTGCTCTAGCTATTATAGTTTGTAAGATATTTTGGTACGGACAGAAGGGACACGATTGACAATTATATTCACATAGATAGATCTAATTAATATTCTAATCTTTAATATTAAATGGAATTCGAAATTCTTATCCAATCAAGCCTTTCTGATAAGATGAACCAAAATTTCAAAAGGGAAAAAAATAGAGTTGTTATTTGACCTTTCCTAATTAAAAATGAATTTTTTTTTCATCACCCAAAAATACTGTATTTGAATGCATTTCAAATTTTTTGGTTGATCAAATCTTGACAAATTTTTACCTATAGTTTATATATTTAAATAAATTTTATTCGGTTTGAGCGAGAACCACTGATCTTTATTTAGATCATGAACTGCATCTGTCAAGGCACCTTATTTATATAATGGTTGTTATTGAAAGGAAAATGCAGAGTATCAAAATAAATTGCCTATTTTGATGAGAGTGAGATATTTTAATGAATCTAACTCCAGTCTGGAAACTAAAACATTTGTTAAATGTTGTCATGAAAAATTATATACTGTATATATATATAGGCCTATATGTTCTGGAAGGTTTTCGCGGCCTGTTGTATGCGAAAATAAATTTCCTCGGGTTAAATTGCGTGGGATGTTGAGATATATATATAATTAATAATATTTGAAAAAATATGATTGTAATAAAATTTGTTATATTCATGTTACAACAACACTTGGTTCAAAAATTGGAAATTGTTTATTAATATAAATCACTGTGATCAAATCATTATAGGCCTAAATGTGCAAAGCTTTAAAGCTAGATGTAGAGAAAAAAATAAATTCATTGAAGAACAAACTGATCAATTTATATTGGTAAGGATTAACTTGAAAATATTTAATTTTAGACTTTTTTATGAGTAAATAAATGTGAGGGGGAATAGATGAGATCTATTTCCTCTGATTTGTATTAGAAAAAATAAAAACAAAGTTAATTCGGCAATAAAAAGTGGGTTTGTTTTAGTATTTACTTTTATTTATCTAATCCCATCCTAATTAATAATTGCTAATTCCAAAATAATGAATAATAGTCAACAAAAATAAATCATTAATGATTGAAGTCGTTTAATAAATCTGATTTTATTAATTAAATAAAAATATTTGTGATTAATTTAGTCTATATATATGGATGGATCTCTATTCTTTGAGCATCTTTTTTCAACATGATATTTAAAATAAATTCTTAAAAGGCCTATTAATATTGACATTTCGAGTGATTATCAGTCATAACATGTTAATTCCCGGATATAATCAAGAATTTCTTTATCAAATATTTTGAAATGAGAGTTTGAGAATAAAACAATTCAAGGAAATAATATTCTGACGATGACCGAAACGATAAAGTTTATATTTAGAATAGAATTTATTAAAATTAAGGTTGAGATGTTATAGTCCTTATATAAGATGACAATAAATAAACAAATAAATCGTCTTTTATTATTCTAACTTGGGGACGTTTCGAATTAGGCCTTGATCAACCATCAGCATTAATTGTTCTCTTTAATTAATGCTCTGTGACCACATGTCCAGAACACCAGACCTTTGTCATCATTATATATATACATTCCTGATGTGAATGCTGCTAATCATTATTATTTTTTGACAAGCATTTGAATAAGCAATCGTGGCTGATGAAGGTCTGTATTTGCAACCCAAATGTCACCAAGTTGCACAAATAAAAGGCGATTCATTTGACTTAAAAGGATTTTTTTCATTTTATTAAAATGTTATCAAATGAAAGAGCTTAGTGATTAGAGATCCAGAGAAGAAAAGGACAAATACATTTAAATAATAATAAATTTTCAATTAGAATACTCCTTTGTGATTATTATATCAATCACAGAAATGGGAATTAATTTGGAAAATAGATAAAAAAATTAAATTATGAAAATTAGCATGCACTTGTCAGTCAGTCATTCAAATATTAATTTAGGTTATATCAGAAAACTAATAAACCCACAAAAATGATTAATTTTGGTTAAAATAAATGGATTATTTATTAGATAAATGGGGATTTTATAAAAATAATATTTTATCTACCTGCTGTTGATGCTTGCCGATGAGAATCATCTCGTTTCCTTCAGAGATGATGTCACGAAAACATTTAATCACTGACACTAATAAAAATAAACTTAAACAATTACACACACGACCGAAGAAATTACCGATAAAAAAGCACAAAACGATAAAGCCCTATTAACGTGACTGACATTTGCCAAGGCGGGAGCAAAGAGAATAAGTATTCAATATTATACTCTTTGGGCGGGTGGAGGCAAGTCAGAGACAGCAAGGAGCGGCAGGAGACCGACTTACTGCGTGCATCAAATCAAAAATTAAATTCAATCTTGAAAATTATTTAAGATTTTTTTTTAAGCGTGATTCTTACGTGTTTAATTATTTTTTAATTTTGTTTTTTATATTAAATATACTCCTAAATTATTTTTGCTTATTTTTTTTTATTTTAAAATTGAGGAGGTCAATTCAAAATTCAGAAACTCGATTATCTGAATCTTGAAATAGCCAGACACGAGAAGCCCAAATGTTATATATTTAATAATTTAGTAATTAATTTTTTTCCCTGATGAGTCTATTTAGGGATTAATTGTATGTTCTGTTTAATTGTATGTATTTGTTTATTTTCAATGTATCTACCCCCAACAGGGGACCTATTTTTTTTTTTTTTTTTATTTATTTTGGGGGAAAGGGGACCATTTTTGTTAATTTATCCGTAGCCCAAGCCGAAAAAAAAAATTATAAAAATTATTCTATATTTAATTTACTCTACCTTTAAAATAATATCTGGCTATTATGAAAATGAGCCTGGACAGATCCTTTTGGGCCTTCTGTCCGGCTCGGCTCGGGAGCAGATCGGCACGTGTGTGGGCTCTCACGGATCGGGCTCGTGCCTCAGATAGGATATTTTAATTTATTTTTGGCTCGGCTCGGCTCGTGAGAGCCCACCCACATGCGGATTTGGCACGTTTGAAGGCGAGCCGAGCCGGGCTCGTGTACCAAAGTATGGCATGGGGCCCTTTAAGAGACATTAGTTCAAAAAAGGATTATATTAATATATTTTATCCAATAAATAGACTATATTTTATGAAATAAATAGAGTTGGATCCTAAATGTCCTCCGTTGCCGAAAAAACCTTAAATAAATTTAAAAAAAAAATCTGGTGTGACTGGTCGCACTACCTTCGTTAATCGAAAGCTGTGTTCGGTGCTTGTCACATCAGATTTTTTTGTGTCGAGATATATTTAGATATTTTGTTACTATGGCAACCATTTCTCCTATCTTTCCTATAAAATACAAGAGTAAAGTGGTCTTCAGAAGATTTCAATGGCAAAATGAGAATATACATTTTAAAGAGCATCTAAAAAACTAATTGATTTATGAATTAAAAAAAAAATCGTTCAAGCGAATTTTGAGAAAATCGAAAAAAGCTGAAAAACTACATCAGTAAAGTACTAGTAGCCTACTCTTTGGCCGATTTTGATTAAAAGCTTATTTTCACGGTTCCGGGGGTGACTACCTTATATATAAAATTTTAACCTCTTAGCTCAATTCCTTCATGCTTTGAATTGAACCCAGACACATTCACAGACAGACCATGTCGCGAAAACCACTTTTTTGGATTCAGGGGACCTCAAAACGCAAAGATTCACCAAAATCTCGACATCGAATTTTTGTCATGAATCCAATACTTGCTCTCTATATGTAGCTATATGTATATTAACATATACATATAAGTAAGAGAAAGTAAAAAAAGTTCTGTTTAAAAAAATATAATATTCTTTTAAGACAAATTTATATTCACCAAAAGAGTATTTAAAACGGTTTTTTTGTTGTTCAAAAGTAAGTAGGCCTGTCTATAAGACTACTTATATACAATTATTTCAACCATTTCGCAGGGGCGGCTCTAGGATGAAGATATTTGGTAGGCAACTTTCCTGGGTGTCAAAATTTTTAATTAAAGTTATTGTTTTGCGTTTACTTACACAGAAAAGGATGACATTTTTTTTTTAACTACAACAGTGACTATAAATTAAATAACTATTAAAATTGAACTCTGTTGTAGCTTATGCCAAAACCGACATTATTATTGGGTAGGCAGTTGCCTACCCTGCCTACCCGCTAAAGCCGCCCCTGCCATTTCGCCTTTAACATACTTAAGCAGTTTCAAATTAAAAGAGTTTCTTTGTGATTTTCTGAGAAATTTTTTTGGAAGTCTGTATCTCCATAAAAAATAGTATTTGTATAGTGTTATTTGGGTAATGAATCAAAATGGGCGGGGTTCAATCCGTCAGTTCCGTTTTGGAAGGGGTAGTAGGTGTGGTAATTGAATGGTAATCATAGCAGCTACCTTATCCACTTCGTTAGAACCACAATAAGACATAAATTCCACTCTCGTGTCATTTGAGTAATCTTCAGGCAGGCCCTCTTCCAAGGGCCTCCGTCTGTCTGTGCCTGTGCCTCTCTCATAAATAAATCCCAGTGACTGGCCTGCCAATTTACTTTTTAAGGTGTAGGTAATCATTTCAATTCTGGATTAAATGATTTTGTTTAAAATATTAATTAAGTTTAGAGATTCTGTCACGCTCTATTTAGGCAACTTCCCGTTGGAATTTTGAAATGAAATTTTTTATGCACAAAGAGGACCTTCTCGCGATTACAGGAAAATTATTTTCATCCCGAAATTCCCATAACTTTTTGAGTTATTAATTTTTAAAGTTACGATTTTTCCCATAGGAAATGTATAGAGAAATATTTAAGTATTCTTTTCATTTGTGTATTCCATGAATATAAACAAATCCTCAAGCAGGCACTGGTTTGGAATAGTAGTAATAATAATTTTATTTTCATAATTAAGAAGAAAAGGCGAGGAATAATTTTCTTTTCCTTAAATAGAAATGCCTGAACCCCAAATTGATATATTAATTACAACGGTTATCGTCAAAGTCTTATATGGCCTAAGTTGCCGAAAAGACTGTGTGAATGTGTGTGTGAGTGTGATTGAGAAAAAAGTGTGAATGCTTTTTTTAAAAAAAAAAAAAGAAAAGGCGAGGATCCGCCGCAGGCGGGCCCGAGCCAGATGATGGGGGGTCCAGGGGGCAAAGCCCCCTGGCTAGAAATGAACCTTCTCATAATTAAGAAAAGGCGAGGGTCCGCCGCAGGCGGGCCCGAGCCAGCTGGAAGGGGGTCCAGAGGGGCGAAGCTCCCCGGCTAGGCGCGAAGACCGCCGAAGGCGGGCGACGCGGCTAGTGTTTATAAAACCTTCAGACGCCTTTTCTCGATTTGTTACTTTCTCTTACCTCTATATATATGTTAATATATAGAGAGAGAAAGTATTGGATTCATGTCAAAAATTCGATGTCGAGATTTTGATGGATCTTCACGTTTTGAGGTCCCCTGAATCCAAAAAAGTGGTTTACGCGACATGGTCTGTCTGTCTGTCTGTGTGTCTGTGAACAAAATATCTCAAGAACGAAAAGAGCTAGAAGGTTGAAATTTTATATTTAAGTTAGGCACCCCCATGGGACGTGACACGAAGCTTCTGAACAAAATCGGCTCAAAAGTACTAGTACTTTACTGATGTAGTTTTTCAGTTTTTTTCGATTTTCTCAAAATTTGCTCCAACGATTTTTTTTTTAATTCAAAAATCAATTATTTTTTAGATTCTCTTTAAAATATATATTCTCATTTTGCGATTGAAATTTTCTGAAGACCACTTTACTCTTGTATTTCATAGGGAAGATAGGAGAAATGGTTGCCTTGGTAACAAAATATAAATATTTTCCCATACTTATAAATTTTACATCTTGAAAATCGAATGTACCGTACTGTCGGAAACTAAATACATGTCGACACAAAAAATCTGGTGTGACAAGCACAGTACACAACTTTCGATTACCGAAGGTAAGAGAAAGTTGTGTGCTGTGCGCCAGTCAGACCAGATTTTTGAATTTCGGACATTTTCAGCAGACGATATATTATATAGTTAAGAGAAAGTAAAAATTTACAATTCATGCCTTTTTGGTTGATCGCCTCTGTGCACGCCCTTCAGAAACGACCCTGGGCTTATTAATAATTTATGTAGAAGAAATTAATTATTTAAAATTGAATTAATAGAATCAAATAATGATAAATTAATGTGTGAATTAGTTTTTTCTCTCTTTCAACTACCATTCCAGAGATATTAATATTTAATTACGTATTTTATTTCCTTTTATATTTATTCATAATTAATTTGGAATTTTTTTTTCTCTTTATAAATAAGAAATTGCAACTCGTTTAAACAAATTATTCACGAGTTACGTATTGATTCAAGTTAGAATCATCTTCAGAGAGGTAACCATCTCAAGTAGAATACCTAAATATATGCACAACCCTCCCCTCCTCCGTGACATATTTCGTTTGAATTTATTTCCTTTCTATTAGTGGGTGTATAGTGTTATTTATTTATTTATTTATTTTATCTAATATTTAATTTTGTCCACTTATTTTTTTTTATTAATCCTTTTTGATTTGGGTGACTCGCCCACCTTTTGACGAGGCATTTGTCTAATAATGAAGAGTGTAAGCCTGAGATACGATGGACCACCGCCAATGACGATTTTTCTGCGCGGATGGGTTGGTTCGATGACCCACGAAAAAGAAAATAACTATATGTTGTTTGAATGTGTGTTCAGTGAGTAGTGGTTAGTAGTCAGTCAGGTAACCCACACGTCCGTTTCAAAAAAAAAAAAAAAAAAAATACTTAAATAAATTGGAAGAGTGGAGAAATATAAATTAAGTCACATTCATTGAACATTATCGTTCATTAAATTCTGAAACCGGTTTTGACGTTTCCGCTACCAGAACTAGAGAGAAGCAAACTAAACATTATGTTATGAATGGAGTGTTGAGAGAGAGAACAAGTACCGGAGGTACTATCTATGTGTTAATTATTCCATAAGACCAAGATTTGTTTGATCTAGAGTACAATAACGAATAACTTAAAAGAAATAATATTTGGGCTATCTATTAAGATTCACGATTTTTTTTTTTTTTATTTAAATTTAATATTTATTTAACGCTATTACCTTTTATCATGTTTTAATGAATATAATAAAAATCAAATCTTAAATAAGTAGCGAGTTATGAATTATTTTAATGAGAAAGTAGATTTCAAGTAAATTATTAGGCTATTTATAAGCGGGGCCGGCGAGAGATATGGAGGATTAAACCCTAAGGTCAGGATTCTTTGGATTCAAACTTTAAATTTAAATTATTCGTAATATTTTAAATCATACATTAGGTCAGTAGTAGTCAACCTGATACCCACCGCCCACTAGTGGAAGTTCCACCTTTCTTGGTGGGTGGTAGAAGTTTAGTCCGATAAAGAAGCTCCTTTAACTTTAAACGTATTTCAATTCTACTTCTGAAGGTGACAGAAATATATAATAATGGCTGAGAAAGTATATTATTTCAAAAACTCAAAAACTTAAAGCATATCATCTAGTGTATCATTTAAAATATTATTTAATAGAATGTTTAAACTCGACGGTCGGGAGATTAAATCTAATATAAATTTTCACACCAAAATAATAACTCAAAAAGTGAGGAGGTTTCTGTAATCTTCAAAATGTTTTTGTTTAGTTATATTACCCCAACAGCACAAAATATTGCAGCAATGTTGCAGAAACATTGCGAATCTTGGCAACATTGCAGGGGCAATATTCCAAACTAGCAATATTGCTGTTTGAGCTGCAATATTGCATCAATGTTGCCGCAATATTGTCAACATTGAGCAAGATTGCAATATTCCGTGCTGTGTGGGTAGTGTTATTTGTATTAATGTTTTTGTATTTTATTTTTTGTATCACTGTATTTTGTACACTGTTAATAGGCCAACAGGTAAAAATAAAAAATATTTTTCTTTCTTCTTTTCTTTAAACATAAAATTTCATTTCAAAATTCCATTGGGAAGTTGTTCAAACAGAAAGTGACAGACGCAGTACATTAGAGAGCTACCAACTACGCCAAGCCCGAGAGCAGGTCTCTCTCTTATTGTTATTATAAAAGCTTATTTTCACGCTCTAGGGAGCCTAATTTAAATATAAAATTTGAACCTCCTAGCTCAATTCCTCCAAGCTTTCAATTGAACACAGACACACAAATTTTTGACAAATTAAAAAAAAAATATGAATATGTTTTCTCATGCTACTCGAGAGGGTGTTTTTTTGAATCAAAGGTTGAGGGGGATCCTAGAGAAACCCGTGATTTATGTAAATAGTATGTACATAATTAATTATCATCTATTTAAATAATAAAAAAGCACATCTGCCTGCTTCTTGCTTTATCTTCATATTTCATATCAATTAAATTTTTATTTATGATCCCTTTATTTAAATCCCCAATATAGACAATAACGATATTTTGGTTCGAGTTGATATATTTCTTATCAAAGCAACGAATAGAAGAAATTTCAATTTTCTTCGCCTGCCCAAATATAAATATATTTTTATTAAAAAAAATCTGGTGTGACTGGCGCACAGCACACAACTTTCTCTTACCCTTCGGTAAGAGAAAGTTGCGCACTGTGCTGGTCACACCAGATTTTTTGTGTCGAGATATATTTAGTTTCCCATAGCACCTTAGTTTCAAACTTGCATTTTAAATGTTGACTGCTTCAAATAAACTATGGTTATTTTTCAAAATTTTAATCTCATATTTGGACATTTTATACACAATATAGATTCGTAAATAAATACAAAATTTCATAAGAATTGGAAAAAAAAATTTTAAATGCGTAAAAAGTTCCAAAGGGACCCCCCTTTTGAATCGAAATTAACATACAAATCCCTATAGGAAATTAACATTGTTCCTATGCGAAGATAAGGTGGAAAGGGAATTTAAAAAGAGTAGAGAGAGACGATAGTTTTGTGAGAGAGAGAGATATGTTTTCTCCGAAAAAAAAATGGGCGTTTAAATAATAATTGATTTTTAATCTAATAAAAAGAAAAAGATTTAAATTCGGTTACCATGGCAACCATTTATTTCTCCTAACTTTCCTATGAAGCACAAGAGTAAAGTGTGCTTCAAACAATTTTGAGGGCAAAACGAGAATATACATTTGAAAGAGCATCTAATAAATAATTGATTTTTGAATTTTAATCAAAATCGTTAGAGCGAATTTTGAGAAAATCGAAAAAAACTGAAAAAGTACATCAGTAAAGTACTAGTACTTTTTGGCCGATTTTGATTAAAAGCTTATTTTGTCGGTCCCGGGAGATGTTTAACTTAAATATAAAATTTCAGCCTCATAGCTCAATTCCTTCATGCTTAAAATTGAACACACACAGACACACACACACACACACACACAGACAGACAGACAGACAGACCATGTCGCGAAAACCACTTTTTTGGATTCAGGGGACCTCAAAACGTGAAGATCCATCAAAATCTCGACATCGAATTTTTGACATGAAACCAATACTTTCTCTCTATATATATATTACATATATACATAGGTAAGAGAAAGTAAAAATAAAAATTAGAAATAGGAAGATGTTAAAGAAAGAAATAAAAAATGCATTTCATTTTCTTGATGACTTAGTTGGTATTGAGTTGATCGTTCTGGTAATAAAAACAACCCCCAAATGGATTGCGTGAGAGGGAAATTATCCTCCCCCCAACTGGTAATTACCCCCCCCCTCCTCCCTCCCGATTTCCAAGCAAGAGAGGGATTTTTTTGCCCATATTTCACATTAACTGAACATACGGATCTTTAAAGATTTTAAACAAACTTGGGATTCCAAATAAAAATAATTTGCCGATCAATTAATTGTTAGTGCCATTGAGGGTAACCATAAAAATTCAATAAAACTGATTTCAAATAAACTTTACCCTAACCAAATTCTAAAAACAGCCCTTAGAGACAGACAGACATTTAATATTTAAATGAGGGGCTCGCTGGTGTAGCGGGCTAGTGTATTGACTTCTACAAAAAAGATCCCCGTTCAAATCGTGGGGGATTTTTCATTAGATAAAAATATTTATTAAATGTAAACAAATCCTCAAGCAGGCACTAGATTGGAATATTGGATCCCACCACAATAGCCCCCAGGTAACTAACTCTACGAGGAGAGGGAGTTGCTGTGACACCCCGTCCTGTGGAAGGGATGTAAAGAAGATTCCCTCCGAGTGATACATTCTTTGAAAGGAGTAGGCTACACGTCGATGCTCCTCTAACTAGGACATCTTCCCTAGCACAGAATAGGTTGGATAAAAAGAGCCCAGTGGAACCAGAAAAAAGATTAGCTCACTAACTAGAAATGAACGCAAGAGGAGGAGTTAGAGATTAGGAAATAATATAACTTCACGGGGTGCCGGTAGATGGCTATGATCAGAGGCCGGTTGGGTTTGAGGTGTGTGTCTTCGTGCACGAAAGTACCTCGGGTAAAAAAACGGGGATCCGGATAGGAATTTCAAATATATAATAATAATAATAATAAATAAACTGAGGATTTGTGCAAGTGATTAGATTTCCTAATTATTAAATTTTTATTTCATTATATTGAGTGATGTAGCAAAAATTTGCTAGGAGGGTGTTTATTTTATTTTATTCTTTTCCATGTCCGAATTTTTGTAGTAGTGTCAGAACACTCTTAGAATTTCAAAAAAATGAAGACCAACTTTAAAAGAGAGAAAGCAAAGTCCGAGATTACTCTGACTAATCATCTCTGGAATTTGGAAAACGGCCCAAATAAAATAATGAACCCGTTATTAACTTGATTTTACCAATAAAAACAATGATGAAGGCTATCGAAATGGCCGAAACGAAAATGGACAAACCTGAACAAATTTCGAAAAAAGAATTGTGTTTTAATTAAATAATTTTGAGAGTAAAATGCTCTGTGTGAATGGATGAACTTTGACGTCTGCCCTCGGGACTTGGTGTAGAGGTTAGCGTGCTAACCTCGTATACCAAACGTCGCGGGTTCGGACCCCAGGCAGTCCGATGATTTTATTTAAGCCATTTGGATACCAGATGGCTTAAATAAGAATGCCTGGACCCCAATATAGACTAATTCATAAATAACGGTTAGGTCTTATATGGCCTAAGTTGCCGAAAAGACTGTGTGAATGAGAAAAAAGTGTGAATGTTAAAAAAAAAAAAAAAAAAAACTTTGGCGTCTCGGAAAATATTTGGACAAATAGTCTAAAAAGATTTTCGTTTGGATCCAAAAAATAATGAATCGTTTATGTTTATCGTGTTATATGAATTAATAATAAAATATTATACCTATACATACACGTATTTCTCATATTAAATTCATAAAATAAATCCCCTGCCACATTTGAAAATCCATTTTAGAAATATCAAATTTACATTAAATATAAATACGAATAGTTATTCAAATAATTAAATTGAATATTCAATTAATATTTTCATTCAAAATTTAATAGCAAAATGAATAAAAGCATTTCATTTCAATTTCCTACTATAATAGACTAATAATAATTTCCTAAATCCACTAGCAAACAGTAATAGTCGAATTTAATAAAATAAATAGTTAAAACTAATAATTCCAATTTTATCGTTGATATTTTGAATTCAAATATTTATTAAGCGCATAAATGAATAGAGGGAGAGGTGGGGGAGGGGGCAGGGGGAGGGGGATGGAGAGAGAGATGAAGGCCATAATACTAATCGTCAAATCATGAAACCTTTTACGTAGTAAGCCGCGTTTAATAAGCCAAAATACTTTTTCTTTTTTAGTTGTTTAATTAATTCCGAGAAAAGCTTTGTTTTAATTTACGTTTGTTATAAATATGAAAATTCATAGACCTTATATTAAATTATTTTGAATGAAATATCAATAGAATAGCGTTCTTTTAATAAATATTAGCTTAGAATTATTCATGCATATTTCAAAATATTATAAAATAATTAAAATACGTAGTTTTATAATTTTATTCTGTTTATTTTTTTATTTTATTTTCCAAGTGGAAACCGAAACGCTAACCGAGAAATAAAAGTTTTTTTGGTCTGTCTGTCTGACAAAAGAACAAAAAGAGCTAGGAGTTTGAAATTTTATATTTAATATTTAAGTTAGGTCTTTTGAACAAAATCAGCCAAAAAGTACTAGTACTGATGTACTTTTTTAGTTTTTTTTTTTCTCAAAATTCGCTCTAACGACTTTGATTAAAATTCATAAATCAACTATTTCAAAAACCTATTATTTTTTAGATACTATTTTTTATTTTTTTCATTCTCTCAATAAAGACTAACTCCAATTACAGAGAGACGGAGAAGACATTGGCAATGTTCGAAAATTTTCACCGCAAGTGGGATTTGAACTCGAGTTGGGTAGCAATTATAATTGGTAATTCACAGCTTATCCGATTAGCCACGAGCCTCCTCTTTAAAATGGTTTGGTATCCAAATGGCTTAAATAAAATCATCGGACTACTTGGGGTCCGAACCCGCGACTCTTGATATACAAGGCAGGCGCTCTACCAACTACATCAAGCCCGAGGGCTTTCCTATGTTAAAAAATTTACATCTTGAATTTTTAATATATTGGCGGAAACTAAATAAATATTTACATAAAAAAATCTGACGTGAAAAGCACAGAACACAATTTTCTTTTACTAAAGGTAAGAGAAAGTTGTGTGTTGTGTGACCATTCACATCATATTTTTATTTAGGTCAAAATTATCTCGAAAAAAATAAACACTTGTTCTGTGGGAATAATAATTTTCTGCCCCAGTAGGCTCCAAAGATTATGGAAAAATTGATTTCATTCCAAAGTTATTATTTTTGAATTTACGCAGAAGATATATATTCAAATCTATAAAAAGAGTTTAAATCATGAAACAAAGATAATCTTTTATAAAATAAAGAAAATGCTTCACTGCACACTCGAAATTAAGAAAAGGGTAAACATCTGACTCGGGCCCTCTGAAGAGGGCGGCGCGGCTAGTAAATTTATAAATAATTAGACTAAAACTTTGGGTAGCCTCTTGTTCTTAATCATTTATTTTATATAAAAAAAATTTTAAATTTTCCCAAACTAATTTTTTTGGAAGAAAATTTATGATTCCTATCTCATTTAGAATTTCCCTTCATCAGCTAATTATATATCACTATAATAATGTTATATTTATAGGAGTGGACAGGGGCTCGGAAAGCTTGCCCGACCCCGAAGCTGAACATAATACACTAATATCTTGTTCAAATTATTTAAATATAGAAAAGTAAAAAGGTTATTTAATAATTTGGTCCACGCATCACATAACTTTCGGTGTCTAAAGGGTAAAGGCCTAAGTGTCTGGTCTCATCATACCGATGTTAATTAATATTTATAAAACTCGATTATTAAAAAAAAAAAAAATTCATAATATATGAAGTATACTGTATATTTCTTATGTTCAAATGACCTAGTTAAAGATTTTTTTAATAACTCGAACCTCACCCCTTCTTCTCTTCACTAAGAACGTTTTAAAATATTTAATTAATAATCGATTTATTATTCAAAAAGAGAATATCAATTTAATAAGAAAAATATTCGTATTTTTTAAATCAATTTTCTTCAAAGAAAAAAAAAATATATTAATTACCTGTACCTCTCGAGGGGCGGGGGTTGGATCATGGTGACGGGGTGAGTTGTATAATTATTCACTTTAAAATAAATACACGAGCGCACAGAGTTGCCACGGCTAGCGATTCCCGCACTCAACTGAGAGAGAGAAGTCGATGCCTGTTTGCGCTCTCTTGAGAAACAGATCAACGATAGCGATTCCCTTTTTTAAAAAGACAAAATAAATACTTTTTACTTTAATCTATAGATACAAATAATTATTATATCAAATATTTAACAACATTCCAACGCCTTTCGATGCTTGGTGTAGTTGGTAGCGCGCTTCTATACCAAGGGTCGCGGGTTCGGATCCCAGGCAGTCCGATGATTTTATTTAAGCGATTTGGATACCAAATGGTGTGTGAGTGTGAATGGAACGTCTTTCGATTTAATAATTAAAATAATTCAATTTTTGTTCATTTATATTAGAATTTACACTGATAGTGCGGCCGAGTCTTTCGGGACCAGGGCTTTAATTAATTCCCCACCCTTAATTTTTTTTTTTTTTTTTTTTTCATTCATTTTTCGGCCTTTGACCTTGGTCATTTAGTCCCCTCTTTTTACAATATATCTTACAAAAAAACATTATACAACAAAACATAAAGGTGACACCCTTAAATTTTAAATCCGAATATATGCCCTTCAGAGGGAAAATAAATTTTTATTAAAATAATTTTAAACAATTTTTTCCATGACCTAAGGGGGGTTAAGAGATGCTTAAAAAAACTTTTATTTAATTAATTAATTTTAAACCGAAATTTTAATTTAATTAATTAAATTGTCGACGTTTCGGTCGTTATTCACGGCCTTTCTCAGGACAATTAATTGTTTTAATACAAGATATTTGGTAGGCCTATTATTTTTAATTATCATTGCAGATTATAAAATTTATTCAATCATTGAGATTGAAGCCTCGAGCAAACAGGTCTCCACTTTTATACATACACTATTTGTTAATTAATTCTCTAAAAATTTGCAATGATAATTTAAAATAATAAGGTATTATAACAATTAATTGTCCTGAGGAAGGTCGTGACTAGCGACCGAAACGTCGATTTTTTTAATCTCTGGTTGCTACGTCTCTAATATTCACCCAATTCGTTAATTTACTTTAAAAATATTTTTTTTTTTTTTAAGAAATAATACATAATGTGATAATTTATTAATACAAGCTGAGTATTTTTGTTACGAATATTAGACGACTATATATACAAGATAAATAGCGTTGATAATTTTTATTAGACATTCCTTCGAGTTAATTATCATAAAAGGAAAGTAATTGTACTTGTTGATAATGACTGCCAAGTTTAAGGGCACCAAAATAACGCCCCTACCCAAGCCTTTTCTTTGCGCTTTCAGAAAAAAAAAGAGAATAAAAACACAATGAAGTATTTAAAAATATTTATTTGTCTATTGACCGTGACACAGTTTGAATGAAAAAGAGAGAGAGAAAGACCACAAAAAGGGAGGAAGGGGACCCAGGGGGGATTTGTATATTTAAACATTCAATAAACACTATTGAATTGCTGTATTCTCTTTTACGCACGTCTACGCATCTGTTTAAGGTGGGGTGAGGAAGGTGGAGGGGGGGGGGGGGGGAGGAAGTCTCACTTTTTATGAATGAAAATCTCTCTCTTCTCTCTCTCTCTTTCTTTCTCTTAGGGGCTTAATGTCTTTTCTTGTTGTTGTTATTTCTCAATTAGGAATTTGCGTGAGAGATTTATTATTATAAATGAAGAATTGTTCTTTTATATGATTTAAGATATATATATACGGTATACAAAAAAAAATCAATTTCCATCCATCCATCAATATAGCATAAACGGAAGGAAAAAGTAATCTTTGTCAAATTTGTGATGATTATTTTATTTAATAATAAATTATTAAAGTTTTATTTACAAAAAAAAAAAAAATTGTGAATTCCTCTCGCTTGACTGTAAAAATATTTATTCAAATATTAAAAGATTAGATTAGATTACTAAAAAGAAACAATTGTAAAAAATCTGGTGGGAGGGGTTGCACAGTACACAACTTTCTCTTAGTTTTGGTAAAAGAAAGTTGTGTACTGGGCCTGCCACACCAGATTTTTTTGTGTCGACATATATTTAGTTTCCGCCAATATATTAGAATTCAAGATGTAAAATTTATGTCTGGGAAAATATTTATATTTTGTTACCTTGGCAACCAATTTTCTTATCTTTCTTATTAAGTACAAGAGTAGCCCCGAGTTTGGCGTAGTAGGTAGCGTGCCTACCTCCTGTACCAAACGTCGCGGGTTCGGACCCAGGCAGTCCGATGATTTTATTTAAGCCATTTGGATACCAGATGGCTTAAATAGAAATGCCTGGACCCCCAATAGATATATTACTTACAACGGTTATCGTCTAAAGTCTTAAATGGCCTGAGTTGCCGAAAAGACTGTGTGAATGTGTGTGTGAGTGTGAGTGTGAATGAGAAAAAGTGTGAATGTTTTATTTGTGAAAAAAAAAGTACAAGAGTAAAGTGGCCATCAAACAATTTTGAGAGCAATATGAGAATAAGCATTTTAAAGAGCATCTAAAAAATAATTGATTTTTGAATTTTAATCAAAATCGTTGAAGCAAATTTTGAGAAAATCGAAAAAAAATATACATCAGTAAAGTACTAGTACTCTTTGGACGATTTTGTTCAAAAGCTTCGTGTCACGTGCCAGAGGGGTGCCTAACTTAAATATAAAATTTCAACCTCCTAGCTCTTTTCGTTCTTGAGATATTTTGTTCACAGACACTTTTGATTCAGGGGACCTCAAAACGTGTATATCCATCAAAATCTCGACATCGAATTTTTGACATGAATCCAGTACTTTCTGTCTCTATATATCAACATATATATATAGAGGTCAGAGACAGTAAAAAATCTTCCTTCGAGAGGTTTGAACTCGATCTCTTAATTTCTTCCCTTCATATATGAATTTGTACGACGCCTTTACCATCTCGGCTACTTTGTTAAGAATATTATACTTTTTTAAGCTACCTAAATTTGATTCAAATTTTTTTTTTACTCAATAAATGAATTTGATTTCACAAACAGGGTATAAATTAAAATTCAAGAACGACAATGGGGGTATATGAAAAACGTTTGAAAATTCATATTTTTCTTTACAGTGTGGAAGTTTGTCTATCTTTTAGAAAGCAAAATCTAATGAATTTCTTCAATCCAAGAGAGCAAAATTATTCAAAACAGATGTAAAATAAAAAAATAAAAATTTAATCCAAATCTATTTTTCTCTCTAATTCCCTTTTATGTTTTAAATAGATGAGTTAATTTGTTGTATTTCTAATGGGATTACATGATCGACTACAAAGATAGAGGCCCTTATCTAACCTACGGCTCGTGTAATCAATGTCACGAGCGTTTTATATTCCCCCTTGCGAGAAAAAATAATGTAATACATTTGTTTAATGTTAAAGATAACAAAAAAAAAAAAAAAAAAAAATACATTTATGAAACAAAAAGCCGGTGAAATATCGCCTCCCCAACTAATTAGAATCGAATTGGATTTGGCACTGATTGGCCACGAAGAGAGAGAGTTCCCTTTCGTTTTTTTTTTTTTTTTTTGGATCATCCCCGATTAGCCAAGGTAAATGACGCGGATGTTCTCTCTCTTTCTCTGGACCAGAGAGTAGCAGCTCCAGCTTCAAGGGTTGCAAATGGGGATGCAAGATGAATCACTCTCGTTGCTCGCTCCCTCCCCCAAAAAACCGGAAGTCACGCATGAGCAACTTTTCGCTAAAAAAAAATTCACGACTATTTTTTTTTTTTTCTTGATGGTTAATTGTGTAGATTTCACATAGAAATATTATAGATTTATTATCTCTTGAACATTTCCTTTATATTTTTTTTTTTGTGCAATATGTTAAAAAACGGAAGGATATATTTATTTTTTTTTTGCAAGAATTTATATTCCATTTGAGATCACATTAATTGAATTAATGTCCTTTTATGTATATTTTTTTTTATTTATACATTTTCGGCTTGGTGATGAATTTTTACGCCTATGTAAAATAATCTTTTACCATTTGTTTTGGCGAATTACTCGTTATGAGAGGCTTTCGTTAAGCGAGGTTCTTCTGTACAGTATATTAATAAGAGGGTAAAAATGAGAGATGCAGCTAAGGTTATTTCTTTATTCGATTAATTCACACAGCTGGCGTTTCGGTTACGTGTTTGAACCATCTTCAGAGCTGGCGAAAAGTCATTATGAAAGTGTCATAGTGGATTTTATACATTATTGAAAAATTCTTATATAATAAATACATACACAATATAAGATGACCAGGTACAGTGAGCGCCACAATTAAGTCCCCACTTGATGATAGCTTTAGCTTTAAGTAAAGGGTTTAATATATGGTGTATATTGAACTAATTTTAATGACCGAAAAGGTAAAACGTAAGATCTGGTACAGATGATTTTATTTTACTTTTTCAAATTTAAAATTATTTCACCATTTACCTTATAGTATTCCATATACTTTTAAGGCTAAAGCTATCAGGTGGGGACTTAATTGTGCGCTCACTGTACATAAAATCATTTATGAATCCAAAAAAGTGGTTTTCGCTACATGGTCTGTCTGTCTGCGTGTCTCATCTCATACTGTGTATGTAGGCCTATTTATTATATAAGAATTTTTCAGCAATGTGTAAAATCCACTATGACACTTTCATAATAACTTTTCGCCAGCTCTGAAGATGGTTCAAACACGGAACCGAAACGTCAGCTGTGTGAATTAATCGAATAAAAAAATATCCTTAGCTGCATCTCTCATTTTTCCCCTCTTATTAATACTGTACAGTACATAGTTTTTTTTTTTTTTTTTTTTTGTTTTCATCGGCATCGAGAAGTCTTCTGACAATCCGCAGTCTTCGGTCTTCTTTAGTACAATTCTTCTTAATTATTTTCAATTCTAGGGTAAACAAATTTGTACAAAAAACCCGTTCGTTATTTTTTTTTTCTTTTAATATGAATAAAAAAATTAAATTAATAGATAAAAACGGTAATGACATTTTTAATATGAGCTTGTTCTTGTTTTCAGCCCTGCTATCAGATCGGTTTACGTTTGGCATTTCATCTAAAACCTAACAATTCCTTGCATAAATATTTTATATATATGTATATATATATATAGGTAAGAGAAAGTATCAAAACTTTTCCTTTTTTTTTTAATTCCAAATTTATACTCCAATTTCATTGGAGTATAAATTTGTAATCATCTCAAGTATGAAACATTAAAAGATATATTAGTATTAATTATTTTAATTTAATTTTTTTTAATTTATTGATGAAATTTACATACAGACATACTGTATGAAATCCTTATAAAGTGTAGTTAGAAGAAACTGATAAATTATTTTAAAATATAAATTTTTTTAATCGTTCTCAATTATTTTTATTTTTTTTATTTTATTTTTTTGTAAGTTGATGTGTTTATGAATGACTGACATTAATCCGAGAGATAAATTGTTAATAGGATTTGAAGACAGGATCACCATCAGCATCCATAACTCATCGGTGCATAGGGTTCCCTCCACTCCCTGCCCCCACCCCCCCTTTTCCTATCAATTGCAACTTGGTCCGATTACTAGTTCCCATCTGGTCGAATGGAATTTTCAACCCCCACCTCCCTTTGCTACCCCTTCACTTCCCATTGCCATAAACTAAATACAGACAGCTAGGTCATCATTTCCGTGAAGAGGGACTAGCAGATCGCTCCGCTCTCTTCTTATTCTCACGCTTTAAATAAATTTATAAACATCAAACGATTAAGAAAATTTAGATTTAATATTTTTAAAATCTATTCCATTTATACCTAGTATTTATAACCAGGTCTATTCTCTAAAAACAGACGTTAAAAATTAAAATCAACAAATGGGTGTTAAAAAGTAATGTAAAAACAAGCAGCGTTAAAAAATGCTATTCTCTATACAAAGTTTTAACAGAGACGTTAACATGTTGCTTTTATTTCAAAGCTATCAAAATCATAACCTTACTTTTTAGGTTAAGGACGCCATTTTTATTTTAAATACGACGTTAAAATATTAATCTATTTACTAAATTATAACTCTTTGGCTTTAAAGTTTTTGTTTAGAGAATAGATAGCTTTTTGATGCAAGGAAGTGTTAAAATGAATTAATATTGTTTACAGATGTTAAAAGTTAACGTTTTTGCTTAGAGAATAGAACTGGGTGTATGTAATTAGCCTTAAAATGGTCAAAATTTTAAGCACGTTGAGGAAGAGAGACTTCACTTGGTTAATTAGTTTAGAACAGCGGTTCCCGACCTTTTTCGTTGTGCGTCCCACTTTTTCAGTAAAAAAAACCGCTGAGGCCCAGTATATATATTATATAAACCTATATATTGGCTTATATAATTTTTATTTTTCCTTAGACGTCCGCGTCCCAGTTCCAATAAGCCCGCGGCCCACGGGTTGGGAACCGCTGGTTTAGAACATAGGTTCTCAATGTGGGCAATAACCCCCTTGTGGGCGTTTGAGGGGAGTAGAAGACCAGAAAGGCATTGAGATGGCACAGGGGTGGCTTGGACAGATTGAAAAATATAGTCTAAAAAATGCAAAAAAAAAAAAAAATACACGCTAATCATGTACAATACTAAAGTAAAGTAAAAATTAATATCGTTTGATTTTTGTTATTGTTTTTGTATCGTTCGGTATTGTTTAGTCTTATATGGATATGTTGCCGAAAAGACTGTGTGTATATGTATGAAAATGTGGGTGAAAGAAAAAAGTGTGAGTGTTAAAAAAAATAAATAAATAAGGACAATAATTTTATTTTGGACTTTTTAACATTTAAAAAGTAAATATTTTATTTAAAGTAATTTCGGCATCTACCATTTAGATTCCGTCCGTATTTATTTAAATTATCGTAAAGCAAAGAGTAGATAATTAAATAAATACATTTTTTTTCGCCTGGCAACCGAGACCGTATCTTATCTATACTTCTAAATTTATCTATCTTCTCTTCTTTTTATCTTATCTCTTATCTAGTGATATTATACTGTATGTATGACAGGGCTAATCTCAGAAAGTAGATAGATTCTTTCATTGGCGGATTGCTCTCTGGATAAGATAGGCTAAAACAATTTTGGGCGGAGCTACTTTACAATATGTAGCCTACTTACTATACCAAAGTTAAGAGAAAGTTGTGGACAGATTTTTGTTTCTAATTTCTTTTCCTAAATATTCATACTGATTCTAGTCACAATTTATTTTAGTCTACTTGTTTTAAATGTTATATTTCACCTCTTAATACTGGTATTATATTTTTGTTTTAAATATTCATATACCATATTTTTTTTAACAATATATTTTCCGAGTGTAAGGGTAATTGCAAATATGAAGGGTTGCCTTCACATGAATAACATTAGGGGTGTGTTTAAATAGTGTTCAGCTCTAGCTCATAAATAATCATTAGAGAGAAAAGCGAAAGGTGTTTACATTAATACCGGCGAATTAAAACCAGACAATCTATCATACTTTAAAAGTTTTGTTGGCCAATTAATTTCTCCCAACACCCGATTCACTCAACTCAACTTGGCTTTAGAATGTCATCATCATTTTCCCACCTAAACTTTTTTTTTTACAAATAAAAATAATACAGGGGGAAAAAAGAGAAGTAAGGAAATGAACGTGAGGGCAATTTGGGGGTATTAAAATAAAATATAGGTCTCTATTTGAGATTGGTTGTTTAAGATAAAATAATGATTGCCTATCAATTGGTTTCAATTATTAAATCATTTTCCTTTTTATCGTCATGTCAATTGTAATTTTCCAAGTTTCTTATAGAAATTAATTTTATTTGTAACACCAGGATCCCAGGAGGTTTAGGGGTGGGGGGGGGATTCCTAAGTAGAGATAGCAATATTGCGTTGCTTGTTTTTGATGTCCTAAATTATATGGCGATTCTTCTCATTTGAATCAATATTTAACAGAATTGTCGAGTGGCACGCATAAAAATCTAAGCTAATGTAATAATCGATATTTTTTTTTAAATTTTCTACATTCTTAAAATCATCAGCCAAGTCCTTTTAATTTCTAGGTCTATTTTGAATCAGAAGAATTTTAGTGGGGGTTAAAGATAAAATATTATTAGAGCCAAACAAAGTCGTATTCAAGAGTAACGAAATATGGAAATACAAGTGGTAAACCCCGCCAGGAAACTGCTTGTCAGGGAGCTACGCCCTCTGAACCCCTTGCTCGCCTTCGATGAGCAATTGCAAAATTTTAAGGTTTTAAATTTCCCTCTCTGAATTTGATTTAAATTTCCCTCTCTAACTCTACTTCCTTTTTTTTCTGGTCAATCAGCGCCCTTACAGGCACATACACACAGGGACAGGAACGATGCCTATTTAGCTAAGCAGGAGGTCTAGCAAAAACCGAAAAACATGGCAAGTGGTCGGGTCGACAAGTCAAAAAAGTTTGGAGATTTTATTTTTTTTGCATTGTTGGAACTCTTTTCGCTTGAAAAATAAAAGTGTTACATTTTTCATGAAATTAATAATAAGTAAAGAAAAGTGTGTGGTATCGTTTCAAAGCTGAGCTCGGTCTGTATCTTTTTAGTCCCATCTATTTATGTATAAGGATAATTGCCATACAAAACAAACGAAAATATCTTCTTTGGAAAATAACTTTACTGCTTCATTATTCGGCTGGTTATTCAATGAATATTGTAAAGAAAATACTTGTCGTTATTGTTAAGGGCCCAGGCACGAGCCAAGGCCTAATTGTATGTATTTAAAGAAATCTTTATTGTAATACAAAAGCGAGTAGGTATTTGAAATTCATCCAACCTTGTTATTATAACCAAAGCCTTCCCTTTCTAAAATATATTTTATTTCCAAAAATAAATAATTATTTTTGATAAATGTTATCAATTTCAATTTCAATTTCTTTCTCTTCCTTTTCCAATCAACTCTTTAAGTGGATTTTTCTTCAGATCATCATTAGAAAGGGGAGCCAAGGGGGTGATTCAGATAAACGATAGCCACCGTATTGGCCTCGACAATAATTGATTTCATGCACTGCACGTATCATTAAACTAAATATACGCGCGATAGGCGATAGGTTGGCCCGATCTATCTCGGGTGTGTATAGAGTGGGGGTGTCGCCTAAAGAGGAGGGGATGAAAAATGGCATTCACACCCCCCCTTGGGAAGCGACTATTAATCACCCATAGAGATTGGCTAAATCACGGGTGGATGGGGGATGGATAGCTTGGGAGGGGGATGGGTTGCCAAGCTTGTCGCATGATTATTAGGGCAAACAGCTATAGGACGTCGGACAGCAAAGGGTATGCTAGGTAGGAAGGTATGGGACCTTTTTGCACCCCTCCCTCTGTCACTCTCCCCTTTGCAACGGTCATTCATTTTGCGCCTTGCTGTCTATCAACCTTGATGAGTGAGAAATGAAATGAAAATCATATATTGTCAACAGAACATGAAACTTTCAAGGTGTTATAAACAAATACTGCTAAAATTTGTTTGAACAAATTGATTTATTCTTATGATCATAAAGCTCGTTAAGGGTTTGGCTATATTCTTAAATCTGATTTTATAATAATGAGATTTTCCAGATGCTAAATAAATAAAATGCATTTTTGTTGACGATCTTTTTCTCGCGTTCTTCCTCAGGATATGTCAATTATTTTTTTTTTTAATAACTTCGATAAGAATACAATAATATTAATTATATATCATTTTTTTTTTTATCCTCTCTCTATATGTAAGCTACATGTAAAAAAGAGAAAGTCTGTCTGCTTTTTTTTTTAATGGAAAAACTCGACAAATGCTGATTTTCATAAGATGTTTTTTCGCGGTAAGTAATACATATTTTCAATTAGGCCTACTGTTTAAGTCTATTTAAAAAAAAAATCATTTAGAAAAATTTGAATAATTTATTAAATTTCTTAAAAAAAGAATTTAAAAAAAAAATCATGCAAATGAAACTTTTTTTCGGATCGTAGGCGTTTAACTCAAAATTTTCAGAAAATTATTCAATTAAGGGTATTAAAATCGCGTTTTTAATCTTAACTTAATAATTGGAAAATGGGAGATAGGGAAATCAATAGACGCATGTTCAAAACTGAGAACAATATTTGTTTAGTAATTGAAGATTTGAATCATTTTAAATTATTTTAAAAATTATATTTTATCAATTTAAAAATTGAATAATTAAATCTCACAATTATTTTTTTATAATTCGTCATATATATTAAATTTCAACTTTCCTATTTTTGTCGTCACAGCTTGTGACGTCATGGCTTGGTAGCGTCACGCCCTTTGACGAGACGGCTTGTAAAGCGACATGCTGATAGAAGAGCGAAAAAATTTGAGGCTATCAAATAAAAGTTTCACTTTAAAAATTAATTTGTAGCCACTCTAATTTAAATAAATTTTAATTGAGAAGCGAACCTCTGACTACTAGAAGCGAGATTTCTCTCTCAGCATTAAGATTTAAACAAACTCGATGAACACTTAAATAAGTCATTCAGATATAAATATTGCAATATTTCACTTAATTTATTTTCTAAATTTTCATTTGTCTTAAAAAAACAAAACTAAAGTGATTTTTTCTTCATAAAATAGTGAAATGAATATTTGAATTCAAACATTGTAAAATCGATAGTTGACACTTAACTGGTCTAGGTCGTACAAGTCATTTAGAGAAGAAGATAGGATTATTTATAAAACTAAGTCAATACACAGTTAATACTGTAGTGTTGAGTAATCAGTTTTGGAGGGTAATTTGTACCGAACATGTAAAAAAAAAAAATAAAAATACTTTTGTAAGTTAAAAAAAAAAAATTAAAAAAAAACGCAAAAATGCAGTGAGAATACAATAATTTCGTAGCTAGATGCGCCAAATAATAAATTTATTAAGTCTAAATGTGTAGATTGTCAGGAAAGCGACTTGAGCTGGCATTCATTTTATTCAGTTAAGATTTATAAAGAAATGCACACTGAGGTGTCAATTGACAATAAAATATTTGCACTAAAATGAATATTTAATAAATCGCAATATTTATTATCACCCTCTTCCTTCTTTGTTCGAATTACTTTTGTCACTGAGCATATATAAAAATAGTTAAAAGAATTAGTGATTAAATTAAACAAAATTTTGTAAGAGATTAGAATTTCATATTGAAATTAGAGTCAATTTTTCCTCTATCTGTATCGGACCCTTTTGTGTTTTAAGGGGATGCGCCCTCGAGGGAGTCATCCCCTCGCTCTCTTTCCCCCTTAACGACCAATGGCATCTCTCGGGGGGGTGAGATGCGATTGGCTTAAAACAAAAGACCAATCAGAGGGGATGGAACCACCGAGAAGGGGAGGCTGAGTTGCATCCATAACAGGAAACTCTTTTCGGTTGACAAACTTTTTGTCGTCAAAGATTTTTTTTTTGTCTTCTGGGTGGTAAGTTTGTTTTGAAGATTGGCAAAATGACAGGACATATGGACATGTCAAAATCGCATGATCCTTTTTATTTTCAAACCCCCAGCCCTCAAGGCCAATGGACTTTGAGTGCATTGTTAGTTTAAAAAAAAAACACCTCCTTTAATTATTTTGCCGCCCTAGGAAAGGAAAAGGTTGCTTATTTTTTCTATTATAATATAGATTATTTTTTTAAGACAGGTGGAAACTAAATACACTGTCACATACAAAATGTTGTAAATTATTCCCCCCTTAGAAAAAAAGTAAATAAAGAGGACTTAAATTAGATCTTAATAACAAGTTTTCTTTTGCAAAATAACTATAATAATAACAGCAGAAAATGCTTAAAATCTCAGAAGAAAAAAAAACAAGATTTATCATGGAATAATCATGTGATTATTTTTTTATAAACAAAAATATTACTCCAAATGTTGTTGAGAATAAGAATACTAATCATGACAATTTTAACGAAATATTTTTTGTTTTAAATATTTAAACAAATTTTGAACTGGTATGGGGGTAGGTCTAGACCAGTGGTTCCCAACCGGTGTGCCCCGGCACCCAAGGGTGCCGCGAGAATGCCTAAAGGGTGCCGCGAGATATTTAGATAACAAAAAAATAAAATAAAGAGGCGAAAAAATAAAGTTTTGCTAAAAAAAAAAAAGGTCAAATGATTAAAATGGAAGCGGCAAAATTTTCCGTAGATCGGAAAAAATTAGGCTTTGCCAAAAAAAGGTCAAATAATTTTCACGCAAGGGAAAAAAAATTTGCCCCAGGGTGGAAAAAAATTTCGATTTGATAGGGGAAAAAAAAGGAAGGGTGCTAGTGTGTAATATTATTCCCAACGCACCTTTAGGGTCCCGTGGACTTCAAAAGGTTGGAAAACGCTGGTCTAGATAGTCCAAATTGAGAGAAATTAATTGAAATATAAATAAATACAAGTAGGTGGGCTGCGCCTTCGGGAGCAAATGCACAAATTTATTGTTGCTCACTCTAGAAATTCTGCAATTCCTCGCCAAAATTTTCAGGTTTTAAATTTCCCTCTCTGACTCAACTTCCTTTTATTCTGGCCAATCAGCGCCCTGATAGCACATACACACAGGGACAGGAAGTCAGCGGCTAGCGCTTTATATATAGTAATGATATTAAATTTTTTTTTTTATTTTTTACTTTCTCGCATAGAATATAAAGAGAAAGTATTGTAATCGTCAAAAAATTCGATTTCGAGATTTTGATGTTTCTCCACGTTTCAGGCCTCCCTGAGTCCAAAAAAAACATTTTGGGCATTATGTCTTGTGTCCGTGTGTGGGTGTGAACACGATTGCTTAAAAACCAGAGCAGCCAGATCGATGTAATTTGGTATATAGGCCTTGCACTAAAATTGTAGATTTCTATCAACTTTTGGAGTAAATACTTCACCTGGAAGTAGTACTTTACCTAAAAAGTTTTTTCAAAAATTTTGAAATTTTCAATTTTTTTTGACTATTTTATAAATACCTATCTACGTATATAACACAAAAAAAAAAGAAAATTTTATTAGTTATTTTTATATTTTTCGATTTAGAGATTTAATTATTATAATTAATTGGTCTTGATTTTTCTTGAACCTCCCAATTTCGGGATTTGAGGACCCGAAAATTTTTCCTGAGCTCTCCAAAACTTCTTAAATAAGAGTGCAAAATTTAATTTGAAAATTACAACGGGGCGATGGTCAAACAGAGTGTGACAGACAGACGGACAATTCGCAATTATATATAGAAGAAGATAAAGTTTAGGATTTTCTATGAATTAAAGTTCACAAAATAAATAGCTTAGACCTATCAAAAATATTTTGACAAAAAGAGAAGAAACAAAAAACGATACACCCCTGGTTAAATTTCGTTGATATAATAGAGAACTCATATATCTAACATATTTTTTTTTTTAAGCATTCAAAATATTCTTTTCAAAAGAAGTAGAAACACGTGCGTAAAATCTGATATTATATATATAACACTTTATGAAATAAAATAAAAAAAAGCTATATTTTAAACTCTGAGTGGTGTTAAAACTTTTATAAAAAAAAATTTCTTTGTATTAAGTCATCTGATAACAGATCGAGATTTATTCAGTTGATAAAGCAGAGAAAATAAAATAAGTTAATGGAAGTATTGGGGGAAGGGGAGGGTAAAACTGTGCCCCTGTGCAACCACGCGTGGGCCCCATCCAGGTGAAATCGCAAGCTCACCTTTTCAGAGAGAGAACAATATTTCACAATTTGGCCTCCTATTTTGCTTGCCCTGCTGATAAATGTAACTTTCAGACATTTATAGATGCTGAGATCTTTTTTTTGCGTTTTGCAAAGGTGTTGGGTGAAGTAACGAAATTGACCATTTGATGGTGGGAGTAAGAAGAAGAGGTGACAAGCGATCCCCAGGGGCACATGATAAATGCTTCCCCCTCTCTTGGGAATGTACTGTAAATAACAATTTCCTTTAAGGAATGTTTCTTCATATATAAATTCTGTAACTTACGCCTGATTCTCAGTTCAAGTTTTAATACATAATTTTAAAACCTAAAGCTGACAGTAAATACACTGGCGCAAAGTAAAAGTTTTCTACTATATCTTGAGTCATGTAAGTATTAAAATTGAATCCGTTTTAAAGGGAAGTTTCACTTAAGGCAGGTTGCTTCAGTTCTAGTCAATTAGAAAACTAATCCGGCAGATAGCAAATCATCTATATAGTAAACAAGGGCATGCTTAATCTTCGAGTTGAAAAAAAATGAATTTTTTCAACTTATAATTAGCTATCTGAGGTATAAGGAAATTTTTGTGAAGTTAGCAACTTAATAAAGATATCATTTATAAAAATTATTAAAAATTAAAATTAATAATTAATAAATATAATTAAATAATTAATTAAAATTAAATTAATTATTATAATTATAAATAATTAATTAAAATTAATTAATAAAATTTATTTTATTTTTTGTCTTTTTGACATCTTAGCCAATATAAACTTTTAACGATACTCAGTATTTAGAAACGATATACATATATTAAGGGGGTCCAGGCATATTTATTTATACCATTTGGTATCAAAATGATTTAAATAAAATGTCAATTGTGGCTGTTGTGGTTCAACAATAGGTGAGGGAGTCAAAGTCTTATATGGCCTAAATTGCCGAAAAGACTGTAAATGTATATGTGAGTGTGAGGTGAATAAGAAAAAGTGTGAGTGTTTTTGTTAAAAAAAAACAACTCTAACCGTCTCAGCCCACGGAGGGGGGGGGGAGGGTAATGAAATTTATAAAAAAATGAATAAAGCACCTAAGGGATGAAATTAGAAACAGAATTAGAAGCTTTATACGGAACTTTGGAGCTTGGATAACTAACTACGACCTGGCTCTTTATCATATGATTTTGGATAGTGAAAATCGGAGGCTTTTTATTTTTAGTTGCTCCTGCCCCTTCTGTTATTTAAACAAACACCACTAACTTCATTAATTTTATTTTAACAATTTCATTATGAAGGAATTGGGGATTTTCACTATAATTTCTGCCAAATCGGAGATTTTTATAATTTCAAAATTAGTCTAATAATTGACAAAATGACTCGAGAGAAGAAAAAAATTGAGTTCTCTGAAATGGAAGAATTGAGTAATCATTTACCAAATACTAATTTAATAATTGATCTCTCAAAACATCTAAATAATAAAGAGGAGAAAGAATGAATGTACAGGCCTAATAGAGTATTTGGAAAAAAATAAATAATGAGTTTACTAACTGTAAGTATAATTAACTCATATTTGAATAAAAAAGTCCCACAAAATGTAGCCTAAAATGTTTATATTACAAATCACTATTTAGTATTGTATTCAAGGGCGGATACAAGGGGGGGGGGTAAAGGGGGTAATTACCCCCGAGATTTGAAAAAACGGGAAAAATTTTAGAAACCGCGAACGGAGCATGAAAAATTTTTGGTTCCGCGGGTGGAAAAAATTTTGGGTCTCTAAAAAAGGTAAAATATTTTTCCGGACGGGAAAAATTTTTGGTTCCTCGAACGGCACATGAAAAAATTTTTGGTTCCGCGAAAAACAAAATTTTTCGTAGAAAAACTTTTGAGAACAGCCCCCCCCCCCCGAAAAAAATTTCTATATACGCCTCTGGTGCTGTGCGACGAGTCACACCAGATTACCCCCCCCTCGAGAAACACCTCTGGATCCGCCCTTGATTGTATTCCGAATAATTCCCTGATAATTTCTCGACCCGGTTTAAAAGATTTTCTTTTTTTGCAATCTTAAAAATCTCAAATTATTTAATCATATTATTATAATTGCTTTCGCGCAACGAATTAATTCGTATAAATGTGTAGGCCTATCTTACAGGGGTTCACCCAGTTCAGATGGCTCCATCTAACAAGTAAGTCTAATAAATATCTCAACAACGCAAAGAGCAAGGTGGTTAAAATTTTATATTTAAGTTAAGTATTTCCCTGAGACGTGAAAATAAGCTTTTGAACAAAACCGGTCAAAAAATACAAGTACTTTACTGGTGCACTTTTTCAGATTTTTACTTTCTCTTACCTCTATATATATGTTAATATATATAGAGAGAGAAAGTATTGGTTTCATGTCAAAAATTCGATGTCGAGATTTTGATGGATATACACGTTTTGAGGTCCCCTGAATCCAAAAAGTGGTTTTCGCGACATGGTCTGTCTGTGTGTCTGTGAACAAAATATCTCAAGAACGAAAAGAGCTAGGAGGTTGAAATTTTATATTTAAGTTAGGCACCCCCATGGGACGTGACACGAAGCTTTTGAACAAAATCGACCAAAGAGTACTAGTACTTTACTGATGCACTTTTTCAGTTTTTGTCGATTTTCTCAAAATTTGCTCCAACGATTTTTTTTTAATTCAAAAATCAATTATTTTTTAGAATCTCAATAAAATGTATATTCTCATTTTGTGATTGAAATCTTCTGAAGACCACTTTACTCTTGTACCCCATAGAAAAGATAGGAGAAATGGTTGCCATGGTAACAAAATATAAATATTTTCCCATACTTATAAATTGTACATCTTGAAAATCGAATGTACCGTACTGTCGGAAACTAAATACATGTCGACACAAAAAATCTGGTTTGACAAGCACAGAACACAACTTTCGGTTACCGAAGGTAAGAGAAAGTTGTGTGCTGTGCGCCAGTCACACCAGATTTTTTTCGAATTTCTCAAAATTGGCTTAAACGATTATGATTAAAATTCATAAATCAACTATTTTGTAGATGCTCTTTAAACAGTAATTATATCAATAAAGTTTTTCGGGAAAATTGTTTGAAGTACACTTTACTGATGTTGTAGCATTCGTAACTCAGCGCCATGAAACGCAAGCGGTCAAGTTTGGAACTAAGGTGCTTTTGGCAACTCGACACAAAAAAATCTGGTGTAACAGCACAGTACACAACTTTGGATTACCGAAGCTACACCGAACGTACCGAAGTTGTATCCTGTGCGTTAATCATACCAGATTTTTTTTCAATTAATATGTTTTAAATATCGACAGACTGACAATCATCTCTTATTTCTTGCAACAATCATTGTATTCATTTATTACGTATGTATCCTATTCATTTTGAATTTGTAATAATTGATCCCAATTTAAAATTTGCTTCATTAAATGTCAATTTTGTTATTTCAAGAAAGGAAGTCATCAAACGAGTAGAACGTTTAAATCTTAAATTTTCTATAATTGACACTTATTTAGTGTTATTTTTATATCTTAAATGAGCAATTTTTTATAAAGAAAATTTGTTCATTTTCGGGAACTATTTTGCGGTTTTTATCCCTTGATGAATTGCGTTCGATGTCCTGGATGACATGTGTTATTTGTTGATGATATTTATGCATGCCTGCACGCAAGCACGCGAGTGAATTAACTCTAAAATGAACTCCTTGCCTCCCTTGTCACACATCTGTCGTTACGCAGAAGAATTACTCGGGACCACTTAGCCGACAACTAAACTGGGCCAATCATTTGACTACGGAAAAAAAATTATTTTAAATAGAAGAAAATGATTTGTGGTGGAACTGGCCCGAAAACACGGTTAACAAATGACAGAAAGAGAGAAAGAGAGAGAATATTATCATGTATGCAATGAAAAAACTTTGATGCAATACGTTAATTAAAGAGCATCTAAAAATTATTGATTTTTTACTTTCTCTTACCTCTATATATATGTTATTAATATATATAGAGAGAAAGTATTGGATTCATGTCAAAAATTCGAAGTCGAGATTTTGATGGATATACACGTTTTGAGGTCCCCTGAATCCAAAAAAGTGGTTTTCTCGACATGGTCTGTCTGTGAACTAAATATCTCAAGAACGAAAAGAGCTTGGAGGCTGAAATTTTATATTTAAGTTAGGCACCTCCATGGGGCGTGACCCAAAATTTTTGATCAAAATCGGCCAAAGAGTACTAGTACTTTACTGATGCACTTTTTCAGTTTTTTCGATTTTCTTTAAATTCGCTCCAACGATTTTATTTTTAAATTCAAAAATCAATTATTTTTTAGATTCTCTTTAAAATGTATATTCTCATTTTGTCATTGAAATCTTCTGAAGACTACTCTTAAGGTTGTTCGGACATTAAAGCACTTTATAATATTAAAAGCTAATTTTTTAATATGTTATTAATCACTATCAAATACGTATAAAATAAAATTTTGAAGCAGATCTGACCCAGGGTTATCGTGTAATTAATTTTTAAAAAATTGAAATTTAACATGTAGCCTATGGGGAATGTCGACGAAACGCACACATATCGAATTATATAGCCATCTCTGCATCTGATACAAAAACAAAAAAACTTACATTTTATTAATTCACTTCCGAGGAATACGTTAAAAATAAAATCAAAAGTTTCTGCCGTCCGCTTTTAAAGATATTTTAACAAGAAAGTCAAAAAAATTCTCCAAAATGACAGTCGCCAATATTTAAAAATAAGTAAGTCTCGAGAGCCCCCGGGTGTGGCGTAGTAGGTAGCGTGCCTACCTCCTATACCAAACGTCGCGGGTTCGGACCCAGGCAGCCCGATGATTTTATTTAAGCCATTTGGATACCAGATGGCTTAAATAGAAATAGCCTAGACCCCACAATAGATATATTCTCTACAACGGTTATCGTCAAAAGTCTTTTTCTTATATGGCCTAAGTTGCCGAAAAGACTGTGTGAATGTGAAGTGTGAATGAGAAAAAAGTGCGAATGTTTAAAAAAAAAAAAAAAAAAAAAAAGTCTCGAGAGTCAGACCAGCCTGGCAACGAAATGGTTGCCATGATAACAAAATATAAATATTTTCACATATAAATTTTACATCTTGAAAATCGAATGTACCCTACTGTCGGAAACTAAATACATGTTGACAGGAATAATCTAGTGAAGGTAAAAGAAAGTTGTGTGCTGTGCGCCAGTCACACCAGATTTTTGAATTTTAATCGTTATAGCGAATTTTGAAAAAATCGAAAAAAAAAACTGAAAAAGTATATCAGTATATTTACATATTTTTGAGATTTTAAAGATATATATATATATCTAACAAAGCTGTGAGTGTTATTTATTCGCGAGGTCAAACATCCCACAACCCCCGGGAATCAAACCCAGGATCTTAGCCTTTCCGGGGCATAGCCGTGCTGTTCTCATCGCAAGCAGTGCAATATTTATAAATAATTTTTGTGTCAGATTTTTACAGTTTTCAAAATTAAAATTTTTATATTGATTTTTCTTTTCGTGTTATTTAATTTTATACTAACACAATTCTTTGGTGGACACCCTGTATTTATTTATTATATTATTCCTATTAATAGATATTTGACGCCAGAACTGAAAATTACCTTGGGAGAGAGCGCTAAAAAAATTACTCTTTTTTTCTGAAAGCAATTAGTATTATTAATAATACTAATAAATTATTTTGTGAAAAAAAATTGTAATTTTACATTTATTCTTTGAGTGTTTTAAATTCATCAATTAAATTTATTTTCTTAAATTTATGTATATGATATGCGTCGTTATACATTTAAATAGCCAAAAAGAACGACTAATAACATAATTTCTTTTCTGGAAGTAGATTTTTTTTTGTCTTCGCAAGTTGACTTAAGATTTATGGCCGGGCGACGCCAGCAATTAAACTGCAATTAGCGACCTTATCGAGCAACTAAGACATTTTTCTAGCCCAAAAGGGCTTGTCTTGAGGTGGAGAAGAAATTGAAATAATTCTCTTTTTGGATCGTAAAGGTTAGATAAGGCGAACGTGTTTATCCGTGCGAAAAAAGAGAGAGGGGAAAAAAAATAAAATAAATGTATAACATAGGAAGTGGAAATTGTTTTAAGGCAACTGAATTAAGCATAAAAGGGATAATAAATGAATGCTCATTACGAACAAAAAGACTATTAATTACCATCAAAAAGCTAAGTTTAGAATTTTTATTAGGAGCTGGGTCGCAAAATATGCTAAAACTGCTTTATAAATAAAAACTGGAATGACCACATCACACTCTCCAGGCTTTATTCAAGACTTAGGCCGATCGCATCACTTCTAGTCAACTAGCAAACTTATCTAGCCGATAGCAAATCATCGATATAGCAAACAAGAACATGTTTAACCTTCGAGTTAAAAAAAATGAATTTTTTCACATATAATTAGCTATCTGAGGTATAAGGAAAGTTTTGTGAAGTTAGCAACTTAATCAATGCTTTATTTATATATATTATTAAATTAAAGTTTTTTGACAAAAATTTCCAAAAAAAAAATAAATAAAACAGGCTTGTGTTCCTAATTTCACACCTTGGTTAAGTGGGGCTTAGTTCACTAAATACGACCTGGACTCTTCTTTAATCATATGATTAGCTTAACTAGAAGTGAAAAGACTCGAAAGTCTTAGTCAACTAGCTTATCCAGATAGCTAGTTAATTAGAAGTGATGCAACCCACCATGAGAAAAAAAAAATTTAATTATTAACCTTTACTTTAAGATAATTTTTTATCTCTTTAAGTTCAGTATGTCCGAGCAAAAAATACACTTCTCAAAAGATTTTCAACTTATACTATATTTTAACCCTTAATGTATTTATAATATCAACCAGAAATTATAGAAGTACTTACAAAAATGTAGAATTTGTAGACACCCTGGAGCAGAACGACCCGGCCCTGGTGCCCTGCCAAGACGAAGACGAAATGAAATATTATGCATGAGCCAAGAAGCCAAGCAGAGGCAGGCAAGTCCCAGCGTGCAGAACTGGAAAAAGAGAAAGAAAGAGAATTAGAAAACATCTTCATCTTACACTTATATAGCCTATATTATATATAGCCCTACACACCACATCCATATTTAATAGGTAATTTAGGATATAATTTTTTTGGAGATTTACTTAAAAGTTCACTCAAAAATTAATAGTTAATTGCAAATGGGATGAAATTTATAGAGAGAGATGATATACAAATGTATAAGATATTTTATATCAAATGCAGAGCGAAGTCGCGTGCAGTGTACGACCCCTGTCGCGTGTAGCCGCAACTCTTGTCGCTTATTGCCGCTCTTGTAGCGGCCGCGCGATTACGCTTCCAGTGGAAGGCCAGCCTAAATGTTTTGCCCTCCACGCAAGAGCGGATACAAGGGGGAGGGAGGGGGCAAAAGGGGGTAATCCCCCCCCGAGATTTGAGAAAATTATTTTTTTTTTGGGAATAAAATTTTGTTTTCTAAAATTTTAAAAATTAATATTTAAAAATTTGATTTGCATATATATTCTGGTAAACAAGTAATTACAGAATGCACCTTTAAATTACCAAAAGTAAAAAAACATTGTGTACTATATATAGCCATCATACCAGATTACCCCCCTTCTTTGCATCTCTTTTAGAAGATTCGAAAAAAAATTATAATTTTGCCATTTTGAGTTATAAAAATCGGGGGCGAAATATAAAAATGCTACAGTAGAAGCGGACTTGCTTATGTACTGGTAAAGTTGAATAATGTTCAGATAGTAAACACCAAATTTGTTTATTGTATTTCTTCATCTAAGAAAATGATTTTGCAAATAAAATATAATAGCTAAAGTCCTCTCAAAGAATAAATTTAGGCGTATATTTGTACCTGCCAAAATAAATAGATAACGTTGATTATTTTAAATTAATCTGTACTTCAGCATTCTTCTATTTATTTATTTTAAAATCCATGGGATTTATATTTCTTCTCTAATCACAATTCCAGGTATTTGTTTCTTGATCCAAATTCTTGATATCTCGCCGCCCCTTCACTCGGCTCATTGAGAGAAGTTTTTTCTATGAAGTCATCAGATGGAGATAAGTCTTCTCGAAGCCCACGGACGGACGGCATGGACCATCTGACACTTCCCTCCCCAAATGATTAGCAAGCAAATTGATGACAAATTAAGTGCATGAAAAACATGATGATGACTTGTTGTATGAACAACTACCTCTAATCAAGCATAATATACACGAGCCATTTCCCGTGGGACAGACAGACAAACAGATGCAGGTGAGGTGACAAACAACGCCCCGCCCCCACTTCCGGCACAATTAATTTCCAAATTTAAGTATTCTCAAAAAAAAAAATCTATATTTATAAATTCATTATTCGTTCGTATGAATGATCAAGATTTTGTCATGTAACAATAA
>JAKCPI010022737.1:0-33910 GCA_023213315.1 Euborellia annulipes
CTTTAATTTCTCGCTTATTAAAGTGTTCAAAATGGAAATATATTGTCACCGTACTGTGCAGCTGTCGGAAACCGGCCTAGCTTTCTGAGAAAATTTTCTCGGCTACTTACCAAATTCTAAGCCTCTTGTTCAGTATATTTAGCCATCAGTTTATACAAGTTGCTCAGCAAGGAGATGCCACGATAATTATTTGGGTCACTAGTTGGACCATTTTTATGAATAGCTATAATTTCGGATATCCTCCAGTTATCTGTTATTCTCCCTCGGTACCATATATCGTTTAAAACTTTCAGCACTTCTATTCTTTTCTCTTGATCTAGCATCTTAAGATATTCATTTAAAATTTCATCTTCACCCGGTGTCTTGCCCTTCTTCATGTTTCTAATTGCTTCATTTAGTTCTTCTATTTCTATATCCCTGTTGATACCTGAGTTGTCCTCTGCTCCTCTATCGTCAGAAATTGGGGCTAACCCTCCCTCCTCATGGCCGTCCGTCCCTCGTAAAAAAGCTTCATAAAATGAGTCCTCCCACTCCTCTATATTTGTATACTTTCTTCGGGTAGCGAATTTTTTCTCTTGGCTCTCAACCTATTTATCTGCTTCCAAAACTCTTTATTGTTTCTGCTATCCCTGATTATTTTCCAATTGTCCTCCTTTTCCTTTGTTTTTCTGCTTTCTTATTACCTGTTTGAGTTCTCTCTTTTTTTAGCAATGTATTGTATTCTATGCGCCTCCCTATGGCTGGTTCGGACATTCCTAAGGTATTTCCAGACTTCCTTCCTTTTTTCTACGCATTCCCGACTATACCATTTCCTCTCTTTCGGGGATTCTTCTTAATCTTAAACGCCTCGCTATGTTCCTCAATATTTCTGTTAGCTTTTTCTACTTTGTCGTTACTGTCAATGCTTCCCATCCAACTTGTTTCCATTCCTGGTCTAAGTATTCTTCTAGAATTCCTTTTCTTTTCTCTCGTTCCATCTGAGTATTTCTCTCCTTTTCGGTTTTTTTCGTTCTATTATCCTCCCTTCGTCTATTGTCACCACCAGAGGCTGGAGATCCGAGTGTGGGTTTTCCTCTACTTTCATGTCTTTATTAAACCCATGTTTTTCGCTCACCAAGACATAATCTACCACCGAGGACCCCTGGCCTCCGATGAACGTGAATTTTCCCTCCGCGTCCCCTTCCACAGTTCCCATTCAGTATACTCAAACCATGTTCAGCGCAAGGGTGAGTAGTCTTCTCCCTTCTTCATTTATATATTTGTTCTTCTGATCTCCTTTCTTCTTCATCAATTCCTTGCTCTTTCCCAACCCTCGCATTTAGGTCACCTACGATCGTTAGGTTTATTCCTGAAGTTATTTTTTCTTCTACTTCATCATTTATTATTTTCGCCATTTTGGCCATCCCCTTATTATTATAGACTGCCAGGATTACTCCCTGATCTTCCTTTTTCTTCCAGGGTATTTTTTAAACCTCCTTCCCACTTTTCAATCTTATATGAGTCTTTTAACTCGTTTCTTATGGCGATCAATTGTCCACCCTTGGCCCTTCCTCTCCTTTTTTCTCTCGTAGCAAACTCCAATTCGTAAAAATATCTATTGTTCAACTTTTTTTCAACCATAATTGGTTTATTTTCTCTATCCAGGTTTCGACAAATATTAAAACGTGAAATTCATTTGCATAGTTCCAAAATTCATTGTCCTTATTATATATTCCAGCCGTGTTCCATATTATCATTTTTGTCCGTCCGGTGTTGTGTTCCTCCTCCACTATATACTCTCTTCCCGAATCTTCCCCTCCTTGCTCGGCCAAGGTCTTCTTCCGTCGTTTTTTTGGTTTTCCATCTTTTCTATCCTGTCCTCACCCCAATTTTCTCCTTCAACTAACTTATACAGTACACCCTCCATCATTATTTTATCACCCACTAATCTTGCATTGTTCTTTTCTTTTCTCAGTCTTCCTATCATATTTAACTTTCTCTGTCTTGACTCTCTCTTCTCTGGACAAATCGTTATCAATAAATATGTTCGAGCCTTTGAGTTTACCTTTTTTCTTTAAACAACTTCCTTTTGATCTCTAGGTTATCGATCTTTACTAAAATTGGTCTTTTTTTATTATGGCTTTTATTACCCAACCTTACCACTGACCTAGCCTCAAATCCTGGCACATCTAATTTTCTTGTACAAATATCTTCAACAATCTTCTCGACATTCTCGTCTTCCCTCTCTTCTACTCCGTGTATTATGATATTCTTCATTCTCTCTCTTCTCTCTAATCTCTCTAGTTTGTATTTGTAATAGTTCAATTCATTTTTGATTTCTCTTACAATCTCTCCCCACTCAGCTCTCTCCGCCTCCCTCTCCCTCCTCTCCTCTCTCAATTCCTCTCTCAGTGCTCGGATCTCCGTCTCCAAATCTCTGTTTTTTTTCTTCTAACTTTTCGAGTATCTTATTCAAAGTCTCTTGAATAGTTTCATTTTTATTAAGCTCTTCAAACTTTGCCTTCTTAGCTTCTGGCTCGATTCGGGCGGTGTCCTCTGTACCGCTCCTCGCCTACTAAAAGGGTCTTGCATCCCGAATTTTTCCAACGTTTGTTGACCCTTTGAGGGTTGATTTTCTTTGTCTGGATCCACCCGCATTTTGGGGTCCCTTCGAGGATCCTCCTTTTCCCCCGTCATCGTATGTTAAATTTTATATGGCGCTCTGGATCTGAGTGTATCTGCGCGACGCACGACTCGTCCGTCGAACGACGATGCCTCTTCCTCGCCCCCTGTTTTGTCTATCGCCGGTCGCCTCACTCCTCCTCCTTCCCTCAGTTCCCCTTTCCCAAAGCGTTGTCTTATCACCTTAGAAAATTTGCCTTTATTTTGCAAATTTATTTTGAGTTCTCAGAAAAGAGGAGATCCAAAACAAGGGCGTAATTCACATCGCCAGGAGCGAAATAATCTGATCTTCACACTAGTAACACACACACAAAAAAAACTACTAAAAAATACCACTGTTTTCCCAACTTTTTGATGGAGCTCACAAAAACCTCGACTTTACTTGAATCTCGTTTTCTCCGAAGTCCGAATTTTTGATATGAATGCATTACTTTCTCTCTTTATATTAATTAGGTAAGAGAAAGTAAAAATTAAAATTCTGGTGTGATTGACCCTACAGTAACAGAGTACACAACTTTCTCTTAACTTTTATAATCGAAAGTTGCTATGCTGTGCCATCACCCCAGATTTTTTGTTCCGAAATATATTTACTTTCTGGCAGGACAAGAGAGAAAATCTCAAAAAGTATTTAAATTAAAGACTAACTGATAATTTAAATAAATACTTCGGCAACTCAGTATCTGGATACTTTAACTAAAAAATTGAGATGTTTGCCGACTTTTAGATTAACCCAATGCAAGTTAAGATTATTTCTCTCTTTTTCATTGAACAAAATTTAAGATAACGTTAAAAAGAATGAATAAGAAAATGAAAATAATTCACTAGAATTATGTCTCCAGCTCATTTTGCTTTATTAATTCGAAATACTAATTACGTATGTACTAAACTAGAGCAGTATATTGGGCTCTTTGAAGGGAAGGGGCTTGGTCCCCTCAAGAGAAAGCTGAGTTAGGGCGCCCACATGCCATCGAAACCACGGGGTGGAGAGGGCAGATAGAGAGGCTCACGACATTTCTTTGTTCCCTATTGCTTCAACTATACTTACTTTATTTATAGAAGAAAAATTTTATATTAATAGATTAGTATAAAAAAAAAACTTAATTAGCTATAAAAAGACTTGCTCCTAAGTGAAATGGAATAATCGCACGAAACGCCGTTTGTCGCATGATTTCTTGCAGGGCCGGATCTAGGGGGGGGGGGGGGGGCAGTGGGTGCATGTGCCCCGGGCGGCAGATATCAGGGGGCGGCAATTAAAGAAAGATTTACTAAAAAAAAAAGGTCAAATGATATGAATTTTGTATAGAAAATTTTAAGGAGGGGGGCGGAAAATTAAATTTTGCCCCTCTTAAAAAATCTCGTAGTTCCGGCCCTGATTTCTTGTATACCCTAATCTATTACTTTTCCGCACTACAGAGCAGTGAACAACGAATGAGTTTGCGGACAGATGTACTGGTACGTGCATTATCCTACCCAAGCGTCTTCAATTGCCAGTTTTTTTACAAATATCAAAGGGGATAGTGCAATAATAAAAACAAGTTTCGATCGTTTTTTACTTTCTCGTATAGAGAAAGTTATGTAATCGTAAAAAAATTCGACTTCGAGATTTTGATGTTTCTCCACGTTTTAGACCTCCCTGAGTCCAAAAAAACCATTTTTGGCATTATGTCTGTCTGTGTGTGTGTGTGTGTGTGTGTGTGTGTGTGTGTGTGTGTGTGTGTGTGTGTGTGTGTGTGTGTGTGTGTGTGTGTGTGTGTGTGTGTGTGTGAACACGATTGCTAAAAAACCAAAGCAGCTAGATCGATGAAATTTGGTATATGCTCCTTACACTAAAATTGTAGATTTCTATCAACTTTTGGAGTAAATACGTCACTTGGAAGTAGTACTTTACTTAAAAAGTTTTTTCCAAAATTTTGAAATTTTCAATTCTTTTGTTATATTATGATAAAATACTCTATTTTAAAAAGTTTTTATTCTTTGACATTTTTTCGAAAACTAAATAGTTTTTAAAATAATCAAAGAAGAAATAGAAAATTTTCGTTAATTTTGATAAAAAATCAAAACAAAATCATACAGGTGTCATTAAAAAAGGGCAAATATAAACAAATTCATTTGTTTATATTTACCCTTTTTTTAATGACACCTGTATTATTTTGTTTTGATTTTTTATCAAAATTAACGAAAATTTTCTATTTCTTCTTTGATTATTTCAAAAACTATTCAGTTTTCGAAAAAATGTCAAAGAATAAAAACTTTTTAAAATAGAGTATTTTATCATAATATAACAAAAAAATTGAAAATTTCAAAATTTTTGAAAAAACTTTTTAAGTAAAGTACTACTTCCAAGTGACGTATTTACTCCAAAAGTTGATAGAAATCTACAATTTTAGTGTAAGGAGCATATACCAAATTTCATCGATCTAGCTGCTTTGGTTTTTAAGCAATCGTGTTTACACACACACCCAGACGTAATTCCAAAAGAACATACGAGAAAGTCTCGGGGAAGTCAATCCCCATATTTTTTTTTTTTGTTTGGATAATTCAAAACCTTAGGTCAAAAGAGCCTCTTCAAACAAACACAGAAATCTAAAAAAAAGATCTAATTAGCGTAGAGCTTTAAATCAAGAACATTAGTTTGGCCTATTTTGATTTGGTTCAATTGAAAAATTATTCATTATCATAAAAAAATGACTCGTAAATATCAAAATTCACAACTATAGTTAATAGGGCCTTATTTGCGTGAGGCTTCAAATAAAGTACCCCATTAGTTTGACCTATTTTGACCCAATTAAAAAAATTATTCATTATCATCAAAAATGACCCTTAAATATCAAATTTCACACCTCTAGCTCATCGGGAAGTCCTTTGAAATTACATTAATTCGCGAAGGGTTTCAAATAAAGTACCACATTAGTTTGGTCTATTTTGATCAAAACAACCATATAGTGGCGTTAATTAAAAATGACCCTTAAATATTACATTTCACACCTCTAGCTCATCGGGAAGTGTCCTAAACAAAGACTCAAAGTTGGTGACCTTGAAAGAGTAAGTTAAATAAAAGCATTTAATAATAAAAACTAATTTTTTCCTTATTAAAAAAAAAAAAAAAATAAGTATTTTTTTTATTTTACGAAAGCTTTGGGGGAGGGGGCGGCCTAATTACGCCACTGTCCACAATTAGTTAATTTATGAAGATTTATTCTCAAAAACAGAAAAAAATTAGTTTAAGATGATAAAGATATAATACATCCTATAGCTCTACATAGAGAAAAAAAAACTCTTGGAAATTTTTTTAAATTTGTTTTTAAGGTCTTTTTCGGCATCTAAGGCCATTTAGACCCAGTCCCTATTTATTTCAATTAATTAGTAGGCCAGTCATCAACTGGAATAAATTTTTCTTTCTTTTCTCGCGGACCCGAAGCACGAGGACTTTGAAATTTTATTTAATCTTTTTAGAGCGTTTTCATCTCTTATTCCATTCCAGCCAACTTCGTTGCGTTTTTTTTTTTTTTAATTCATATGACGTTGTCAAATCAGTGTCTGGTTAATAAAGTGCAATTTCCTTAGTTGATTCACCAATTTCTACGGTTGAGGAGGAGTCATTTGATATTTTAAGAAGAACAGTAACGGCTGAAGAGATTTTTCTTTTGTAATAAATACCGTATCGTAGCTACAATACATTGTTGGAATATTAAAATATGGGAAATGACTTCCCCGAGACTTTCTCGTATATTCTTTTGGAATTACGTCTGGGTGTGTGTGTGAACACGATTGCTTAAAAATCAAAGAAGCTCATGAAATTTGGTATATGCTCCTTACACTAAAATTGTAGATTTCTATCAACTTTTGGAGTAAATACGTCACTACTTTACCTGATAGGTTTTTTTTAGAAATTTCGAAATTTTCAATTTCTTTGTTATATTATGATAAAATACTCAATTTTAAAAAGTTTTTATTCTTTGTTATTTTTCTGAAAACTGAATAGTTTTTGAAATAATCACAGAAGAAAATGACATTTTTCGTAAATTTTGGAAAGAAAAATCAAAACAAAATCATACTGGTGTCATTAAAAAACATGTAAATATAAACAAATTCATTTGTGAAACAAATTCGTGTTTTTTAATGACACCTGTATGATTTTGTTTTGATTTTTCTTTCCAAAATTAACGAAAAATGTCATTTTCTTCTGTGATTATTTCAAAAACTATTCAGTTTTCAGAAAAATGTCAAAGAATAAAAACTTTTTAAAATAGAGTATTTTATCATAATATAACAAAGAAATTGAAAATTTCAAAATTTCTGAAAAAACTTATTAAGTAAAGTACTACTTCCAAGAGACGTATTTACTCCAAAAGTTGAGAGAAGTCTACAATTTTAGTGTAAGGAGCATTTACCAAATTTCATCGATCTAGCTGCTTTGGTTTTTAAGCAATCGTGTTCACACACACACACACACACACGCAGACATAATGCCAAAATGGTTTTTTTGGACTCAGGGAGGTCCAAAACGTGGAGAAACATCAAAATCTCGAAGTTGAATTTTTTTACGATTACAATACTTTCTCTTTATATTCTATACGAGAAAGTAAAAAATGAATTGTTTATTCTTAGCCCTCACTCTCTCGCCTCAACAATTTTGTTTCAACTAATTCTAATCAACTTTTTCTAATTACATTGGATTCCAATTAACCAATTATCGGAGACATTAAATAAATTTAAAAAAAAGAGCGTGAATTCAACACCCACAAATGTCTCTTTTTTTAATTTATTAAAATCTTAATCAATCATACTTTTCAAACAAAAAACTTTAAAAGTATTATATCTCTAAACTATCATCAAGAGCATTCGCTCTGAATGCCTCTGATTTGGACATCAAACCAAAATCTTTTTTTGTTTTGAAAATTTGGTTAGCAATTAGGGTCAGCTGGCTAATTTTAGTTATTTAATAAAGATATGTAGTCTACACTGAATGGTTTTATGTTTCAATTAACAGAGGAGAATAATTTCAAAAATAACACGAGGGGGATGTAGGCTTATTCCCCGAACGCATATTCTGTTAATGGCCTCAATTTGGTATCAAAAATATTATTAGCAATGCTAAAAGTATTATATGTTCATTGCATTGGTTTGGAAATTAATAATCCCTATCCTCTGGAGTAGTGATAAGGCAAAGGGACAGAGATTTGAAAATATTTTGGAAGCAATTAATTGAAATTATGAATAAGAGATCTCATATTAAATGTCTCAAAATGGCCTCAAATGCCGAAAAAAACGGCCTAAAACATTTTAAAAAAGTTAGGTTTAACAATATAAATATTTTACATGATCCCAAGATTTCATTAGGGCAACGCCATTTTGGATAGTGACCCATAGTTTAAAGAGCACCGTTTTATAGGATAAAATAGTGGGTTTCATTTTCTAAACGTTTTGTAGAAAAAAGGAGAGAGAAATAATTCAGTATCATTTTTCAAGCTAAAATCTCACAACGGCCTCTACCATTACATAAGGAGAATGGAGATGTCAGTCAGAAAATTAAACTGAGTTCAATAAAACTTCCAGAATATTGAACCCTTTGGCTGACATCTCCATAACATGCGTCACAGCCAATTTTTACTTTCTCTTACCTCTATATATGTTAATATATAGAGAGAGAAAGTGGTTTCATGTCAAAAATTCGATGTCGAAATTTTGATGGATATACACTTTCCGGTCCCCTGAATTCACAAAAGTGGTTTTCGTGATATGGTCTGTCTGTGTGTCTGTGAACAAAATATCTCAAGAACCAAAAGAGCTATGATGTTGAAATAGGCACATGACACGAAGCTTTTGAACAAAATCGGCCAAAGAGTTCTAGTACTTTACTGATGTACTTTTAAGGATTAGTTCACTAGCTAGAAGACGAAAGCAGGAGGAGGAGCTAGAGACAGGAAATGATGTAACTTCACGGGGTGCCGGTAGATGGCTACGGCAGAGGCCGGTTGGGTTTGAGTGTGTGTCTCCGTACACGTAAGCACCTCGGGTAAATAAACGGGGATCCCGATAGGAATTTCAAAAATAAATAAATAAATAAACTGATGTACTTTTAAATTTTTTTTTTTTTTTTTTTTCGATTTTCTCAAAATTCGCTTTAACGATTTTGATTCAAATTCATAAATTAATTATATTTTAGTAGTTCTTTAAAATGTATATTCTCATTTTGCTCCCGAAATTGTTTGAGGCACACTTTACTCTTGTGCTTCATAGGAAAGATAGGGGAAATGGTTGCCATGTTAACAAAATATAAATTTTACATCTTGAATTCTAATATACCGGTGGAAACTAAATATATCTCGACACAAAAAAATCTGGTGTGACAAGCACAGAACACAACTTTCGATTACCGAAGTTAAGAGAAAGTTGTGTGCTGTGAGACCTTGCACAGCAAATTTTTTTTATTTAGTTCGTGTGATTCTAGGATTTTTATATTAACTTTGATGTTTTGATAAAAAAAATTATCGTACAAGTAGATTAATCTTGCAATAATAATAACATTAACTTTCTTTTAATCCATACATGATTAGAATCAGAATTGTTTTAGTCCAACTCGCAGAGTTCTAGCCCTAAAAGGGGAGAGGGGGTACCGAGAAGGGGAGAGAGACGTTTTGTCTCTTATTAGCCGGCCTATTTTAATGGGGCTTAGAAGCATTTGAAATAAAAAAAGAAAAAAGTTCACTTGATTGAAGGTTGGGTCAGGTCAGTTCATGAGATAAAATCAACTTATTAAAGGAATTGTTAAGAATGAAAGAGCAATAAAAAGAATTAGCATTCCCTGCTCAGGAAAATTATCACATTACAAACCCTCACTTGGCAAAGAAGGTTGTCTAATCAGATGGTTTAACTAATTCTATCTATTGTAAAGCAAATTCATGAAATTTCATATTGCTTTTTATCGTATTTGATCCATCTAAATTTAATAGAAATGCTTAGTAAGATATATGCACCTGAAATTAATTTACAATCATTTCGCTTTTTTAAGCTTCAAGCCGCTTTTTATTTCTATTTCACCTTCGGCAGGCTTCGCTATCTTCAAGTGGCTCCGGCCCGCCTGCTGCGGATTCTAAATAATGTGATGCAATTTTTCAGACTTCTCACTTCAGACAGTGAATAGAAATATACATATCTGGTTCCTCACTTATTTAAAAAAATTACCATTCTATTTGTTTTATTATGAATATTTATTTACCCGAGGTGCTTAGGTGCACGAAGACACACACCTCAAACCCACCCGGCCTCTGGTCGTAGCCATCTACCGGCACCCCTTGGAGTCACATTATTTCCTATCTTGCGTTCATTTCTAGCTAACGAGCTAATCTTTATTTCTGATTCAAACCGGTTCCTTTTATTCAATCTTTTCTATGCATTCTTCATAATATCCGTCCTTGATAAGGGTGCAAAATTTTATTTCCAAGTTCGTCAATTAGAACTTGACAGTCGGACGAACGGACATTTGGCAACTATATACATCTGTTGCATCCACTTCTTTGAATTCATTTGACTAAAAAACATTTTATTTATTTTCCCAATTAGTCATTTTTTGACCTCATTCGCTAATTAAGATTTTTATTCTTGAAATAAAGATAGCGGATGGCAGCCAAGAAAAATAAAATCAGATAAAAATAAAATCAATCTTTATCAGATTTTTCTTTAATTTGATTGTCGACGTTTCGGACACCAGTCGCGTCATTCCTCAGAACAATCAATCGCCAAATGTGTGTTGTTTGACGATTGATTGTCCTGAGGAAGGCGCGACTGGCGTCCGAAACGTCGACAATCAATTAAAGAAAAATCTGATAAAGATTGATTTTATTTTTTCCATTTTATTTTTCCTGGACTATCTACAATCCTTATTAAATTAAACAGCCATTTTCTTCATCATTTTTTTAAAATAATTCTATATTGGCCTATGTAAATTAGAACAATTATCCTTGCTCGGCACGGGAAGCTAATCCCTGACCTCTAGCACAAGAGGAGAGATACATCTACCTCCGTGCTATGACCTAGGAACCTATTCTAAAGATTAAATATGGAATTTTATAAAGAACACAGAATCTCAATCGCTTGAAAAGAGATTCTTTTGGTTGAGGTTTATTTAAATTAACAAAAATTGTGAGACAATTTTTAATTAGCCGCTGTGAACAGGTGATTGATTTCTTTATTTATTTTTGAGAGAATAAACAAGTTGTAAAAAAATTGGGAATTTTTCTAAAGATTTCAGTTAGAGTAATAAAAGAAGGATGGAATTTTTTTTTTTTTTTTTTTGGATAGTCCCCCGGATGTGTAAATGTGCAAGTGTGTATGTATGGTGGGTCGTGGGTCGCGCGATACGATGCGGTGTGGGTTGCTCGCTGCCTTTGCCTGCCTGGCTGCCCTTTGTTCAGAAGGCCCGTTGGGCCGTTGGTTGGGTCCCAGGGCAAAGAGAGAGAGAGAGAGAGAGAGAAAGTGAGGGAGGGAAAAGGATAGCCGAACGAACACCGCCGTCGCCGTCGCCGCCGTCGCCCCGCGTGGCCACGGCGCGCCAGCCAGGCGCTCGCAAGCTGCCACCGCCACCGCCGCGACCCACACACACACACACGCACACACACACAAGTACAAGGGACATGATGGCTGGCCATGGGGGCTCTCTCTCTCTCTGCACGCACATGCACGCATACACGCATGCACGCACGCCGGCACCACGCCTCGTCAGCCACACACACACATACACACAGGCACATAGACACAGAGGACGCGAACAGCCGCCAGGCCAGGGGACTAATTGCAAGCAGACCCTCCGACTCAAGCAGCGGACATTGATTTTCAACTGGACACACACACACAGATACAGGCACATGTATGTGTCGATCACTCCTCGTAGGCTCTCCATCCATCCATCCATCCAGTCCAATCAATAATAATCATCCATTGCACCTTATTAAATTTTTTCACTGATGAAGTCTATTAGATTAACACCGAAACGTTTATAAAAACCAATCCCCTTTTTTTTCATTCATAAAAAAAGAATGTGTAATAAAAAAGGAAAAATTAAATGTCGGAGAGAAAAATGAGCAATTATTCAAAAATCCTTTATTTCAGGAAACACTTTTAGATGTAAAATTAATTATACTTTTTAAACTTTTTTTTTTTCCTTTAATTTATATTCTTCTCCAGTGATCCTTTAAAGAGAAAAAGAGAAAAAGACGACGTGGTACTCGAAGGAGTAGCGATCATGTGACGCCCATATGGGTGGGGCATTTCGACTACGTGTGATCATCATGTTGGAGATCTGGGCGCTATTCGAAATATACTCTGCATAGAGATTCTCTCTTTAGATATCGAAGTTATCTACTGTATGCCCTTTTTACAGTCTTGGTACTTTGATTTTCAAGTCGCTCCCCGCGGTTTCTATTTTAATTTAATATCAAACTCGCGGAAACCGCAAAATCCTTCACAATTTTTTTTTTTAATGACAATTTACATTTCAACGCTTTTTATTAAGACTACTTAACTCAGTGAGAAGAGAGACTTCTGACTAGGGGCACGTAAAAAGTATCGATACTTTTGTACTCAATACTTATTTTTGGATACTTTACTCATATGGCCGGTATCGAATGAAAATACTCATTCAAATATACGTTTTTTTTAAGTCTTTTTTTTACATACTAGGTCATATATGCTTGAAACAATACACAAGTCCTCGGGCTTGGCCTAGTTGGTAGCGCGCCTGCCTTGTATACCAAGGGTCGAGGGCTCGGATCCCAGGCAGTCCGATGATTTTATTTAAGCCATTTGGATACAAAAAAGTTTTTTTTTTATTTTAAACATTCACACTTTTTTCTCATTCACAGTCTTTTCGGCAACTAAGGCCATATAAGACTTCAAACGATCCTCGTATATTATTAATATATCTATTGGAGGTCCAGACATTTCTATTTAAGCCATTTGGAATCCAAATGGCTTAAATAAAATCATCGGACTCTGAGATCTGAACCCGCGACCATCGGTATTGAAGGTTAGCACGCTATCAACTACACTAAGCCCGAGAGCTATATGAATTTTAATATTAAAAGAAAAAATATGGGGTGGTGAGGGAGGGAGAAGAGAGAAGGGGGGGGGGGGGGGGGGAAAGAAAAATATGTATGTTCTGTTACCATGGCAACCATTTCTCATATCATTCCTATGAAGTACAAGAGTAAAATGTACTTCAAAATATTTCAAGGGAAAATGAGAATATACATTTTAAAGAGCATCTAAAAAATAATTGTTTTATGAATTTTAAACAAAATCGATGAAGTGAATTTTGAGAAAATCAAAAAAAAAAAAAACTGAAAAAGTGCATCAGTAAAGTTTTAGAACTTTTTCAAGAGTAATGTAATAAACGAAGTTCTAAATGAAATTTAGGTTTGCAAAAAACAAGCAGATACAAAATTTTGACACACGAAATTCGCTCGGATTTCCTCTACTATATAATTAATAATGATAAAAACAATGCATTTCTAGCCTCCGTCAAAAGGTAATGCAACGAGTGTAATTTAATACCTTTCAATGAGAAATGTTCGGCATTAAAAAAAAAAAAAAATTATTTTTTCTTTCTATCACATTTATTTGTAAAAATCGATTCAGCCGTCAATTGAATTGCAATAAAAATCAACTCAACTTGAAAAATAGTTGTTCAATGAACGAAACAAATTTTTGTATCTTCTAATTAATAACAGTTTTGATGAATTGCTTTCTCACACTAGAAAAATTGACAATCATTTCATAGAAAATTTTTATTCTATTGGCGTGTTATCAAGGGCGGATCCAGAGGTGTTTCTCAGGGAGGGGGGGGGGTAATTTGATGTGACTGGTCGCACAATACACATTTTTTTCTTAATTTCAGTAATTTAAAGGCGCATTCTGTACTTGTTTGCCAGTATATAAATACAAATCAAATTTTTAAGTATTAATTTTTAAAATTTTACATTAAAAGTAAATTTTTTTTTCGAAAAAAAGTATTTTTTTAAATCTGGCGGGGGGGGGGTAATTACCCTCTTTACCCCCCCTCCTTGTATCCGCCCTTGCGTGTTATCAACGTATCATCAGGCAAGCTAAAATGTATAAAATATGTTGTTGTTGTTTTTTTTTAAGATTGAATTCATTTGATTAGATTAATCAACATTGTTATAAATGTTTTAGATATTATTTAAATTTAAGTAGGCCTATCTGGACACCGAACAATATTCGGGTTATTATTATAATGAATATTTATGCTTAAAGAGTTCGTCAGTGAACACAAAATTGTCTTATTGGCCTTATTCGTTAAGGCAAGCAGTGGCGTCATTTGGGGAGGATTTTATAAAATTTCATATTTATTCTAAATAAATTACTTCAAAATATATGTACAAAATAAACAATAACTATCTTGTTTAAACAATTAATTAAATTAAATATCTTTTGGCCAAATTTGAGCACCTATTTGTAAGTAAATTTTAAGAAAAAAAAATGTTCCCCCTCACAAGAAAAAGTTGAAATGACGCCACTGAGTGCAAAGACTGTAAGAACCCAAGTTCTATTAAAGATCTGTAAATTTAATGGTAAAAAAAAAAACTAAAATTCCTTTTAAAAAGGTTTTATTTGCTATTCTTATTAAAATCTGTAAATATTTATTTAAAATTCTTTATAATTATTTCGATAAAAATCTCAAAATATTTACTTAAATTTCTTTTGAAAACAGGTTACTCTTTCTAATTAGTTTGTTTTAAATCAGGGGTGGTTAACAGTGGCGTTATTTCAACTTTTTCTTGGGGGGGCAAACATTTTTTTCTTTAAATTTACTTACAAATATGTACTCAAATTGAGCCAAAAGATATTTAATTAATTGTTTAATTCTCTACAGTTTATATACTCGTAGATATATTTTGAAAGATTTTATTTTATCTAGAATAATATAAAAACATTGTGTGGTTTTATGAAACTACGATGCAAGTGAAACTTTTTTCGGATCATTTTAAATTATTTTAAAAATTATATTTTATCAATTTAAAAATTCAATAATTAAATCTCACAATTATTTTTTTATAATTCATCATATATATTAAATTTCAAATTTCCTATTTTTGTCGTCACGGCTTGTGACGTCATAACTTGTAGCGTCAAGGCCTTTGTCGTCACGGTTTGTAACGCGACATGCTGATAGAGAAACGAAAAAATTTGTGTCGATCAAAATAAAGTTTCACTGTAAAAATTTTATAAAAGTCAGAGCCCTTGGGGGGGGGGGGGCATTTGCCCCCCCCCCCCCCAAATGACCCCACTGGTGGTTAACCCAAAAAACTGAAACATAATATGTTGTTATTGTGTTTACTATTAAACATAGAGATTCTGTATTTACATGTAAGATATTCTGCGAGCTTATAACTGTAAACTCATAAATAAAACTGGCAATATCTGTGATATATTCATTCGCAAGAATATTATTTTTAAATCAAAATTAATTTTTTCTCATAATTTGTGAAAACAAATAATGTATTTGTTTAATAAATAGATTTTCATTGCTTTGGACGATTAGGCCTATAAAATAAATATATTTTCTAAAAGTGAGTCCAAGGTGGGCGGCGTGTGGCCACCCCTGTTTTAAATAAAGAGAAGCAATAAAACAGTTTCTCATGCACTGGCCTCCCATATACCTACTTACATTCTCCATATATCGTTTTAAAAACAATTTAAATATTTTATGACAAATTCCAAAAAAATAGAAATCACCAATAAATCATGTCTATATCTGTTTGGCCGGATAAGCACTTTTTGCTTAATTCGCGAAATAGGCAAAGTTCAACGTTAAATTAATGTTACTCGACTGGCAAAACTGAGTTGATTGAATTGATAAAATTTTTTTTTAATACTAAGGAAATTACCCGCCGGAGTCAGGCCGCGCACCTGCCCTAAAAAGAACGCAAGTTGTTTTTGAATAAACTCTAGAAATATTATAAATAAAAAAAAAAAAACTTTCAGTTAGTATTGCAAAACATTTTTATCAATTTCGCGAAATAGACAATTCAATTTGTCAAAAATTGCCTAATATCTGAATTAGGTTTAATTTTATAAAAAGTTTCAGCTGTCTCCTTAACATGCGAAATCGATCGCGGATAAAAAAAAATCTTTATTAAATTTCCTTCTTACTTTAACAGTAACAGAGATTCATCAAAAATTATAATTTAGAACAAGTTTTGTTTATTATCTTGACAAAGTGTCTTTTATTCTATTAAGATAATTATTAGGAGTCACGAATAAGTAAAACAAAAGTTGTTCAAAACGCCTAATTGAACAATTTTGTATATGAGTGGGCTTAGCAAGATGCAGCCAGGCACATTTATTGATGGCATTTGCTATCCAAATGATTTATTTATTGTTTCTTGATTAAAAATTGGTCGTCTCGCTCACGTCAGTCTAGAAACTGAACCTTTTCAGATGGCAAAATCTCCCATTCACGTTTCATCTATAACCTTTTCGTTGGCAAAGAATTTTCGCCCTCGACAAAGCCCCGTTAGTCCACCCAGCACATCAAGTCACAAGCATGACCACGGCTCGCCATCAAGAGTCACCCAAAAAATTAATTTCCTTTGCATTCACATCCGTTGGGTTAAAATAAAGAAGGGACAATGAGTCAAATGCGAACAGTAATAGAGATGCGTGTTATTTTCATAAATCAGACTTAATTTAACATTTCTTTATCTCGCTCATTTGCTGCAAGAGTGTCCTAACTCGAAATTTCTATTTTTTCAGAAGATCAAAAAAACAACACATTTATATAGAAATTCGAATGAAAAATGGTAGCTTTTCAAATTAATTCTTTATTATCGAGAATATAAATGGTACCCCTTCCACAAACCTCTTTTTTATATGAAATGTTGTTTTTGAAGTCAACAAAGAAATGATTAAAAAATTTACGTTTCAATAAATTAGATATTGCCCTCCGGGCTTGGTGTAGAGCTTAGGCGTGCTAACCTCGTATACCGATCGTCGAGGGTCCGACCACCAGGCAGTGCGATAACCGATTTAAGCGAATATTGGTCCCAAGCTTAGTTTCGGTCGAATACCGTAACCGAAACCGAAACTTGTATATTCTATAATTAATTGTTATCATTAAAGTCTTATATGGCTTGAGTTTGCTTTAAAGATTGTTGCCCTCCGTGAAAATGAGTGTGAGTGTTATTATGAGACTAAATGTGAAGTTTACTCCCTCAAGTGCAAATATATTTGACCTTTTTCTTGATTATGACATGCAGGCATGTCTCATCCGCATTTATAAAGAGCTTGTTTTTACTTGTTCTTAGTGTGACAATAACTAATAAGAGCGATTTTTGAATTATGACCATATTGCAGCAAATGAGCGATATATAAAATATCCATCAAAATCTCTTTAAAAAAAATAAACAATATCGACTATTAAAAAAATGATATAATTTATTTTTATATATTTTATTATTTTTATTTTTATAATTAAAAGGACATAAAGTTTTCTAAAGATTTTTGAAAAAAATGGTATTTTGAATATGAAAACTGATAGAGAGGGGTTGAGGTCAGAGAATAAGAAGAAAAAAAAATGTAAAATAAAATTAAGTTAATCTTAAAATAATAAATAAATTATTAATTAATTAATCAAAATCTTGAATCGAATTTGAATGATGAATATTTTCTTATATATTAATATATATAAAGGGAGAAGTAAAAAAAAGAGTATTTTTATTAATGACTAATTCAATTTTTTACATAAAAAGCTCTCCTTTGTTTATAATTTTATTTGTATTTGTCGTATTCATTAGTTTTGAATGGTGATATCAGCTTTAGTTTTTTGATGAAGTCTCACAAAAGAGAACCGAAACGTTTCCCTTTAGTGATCGATTGCTATGGGTTCACTGTATGCGTGTGTGTGTGTGTGTGTGCTGTTGCTGATTAGTGCGAATTGTGTGTGTGTGTGTGTGTGTGCTTAGGCCTATATGGTGTATTATGTGCAAGGCTAGCTGCTCTCCGAGAAGAGTTTTTCAACGCAACGGGCGGAAAGAGCGAGAGAGAGAGATCGAGGGGAGCTGAAAGGGGAGGGAGGGGAGGGAGGGTATTGGGTTGCTCGCGGCGGCTCGGAAGTGCCCCGCGCTTTTTGTCCGTCCGTCCGCGGCTCCCATCCCTTCCCCTCCCGCCGCCCACGGACATGAAGGTACACTCACGAAAGAGGATTATAGAGCCCCTGAGGGGCGAGGACGTCACGTTGTGCTGTGAGTGTACACCCGCGGCTCTCTCTCTCTCCCTCTCCCTCTCACTCACTTGAACCCCAATATAGTTCTGTCCTTGTCGTTCGTCGCGGTCGCCATCACCCGCCGCCGCCGTCGCCAGGGCGGCGCCGACCTGCAGTGCAAAACCGGACACCTGGGCCCTTAAAGCCTCGTAGCGTTTGGGCGGCGACCATCGCCTGCCTACCAACAGCCACCGTCACAAAAGGACCTACACTCTCTTTCTGTCCAATTATGCTATTTTTATCTTCTTATTCCAATCACATCAATTATATAATACACAACTGGCGGTTCCATATCTATTACACTTTTCATCATTAATACTAAAGAGAGACTTGAATATAAAAAAAAAAAACACGCATTCGAGTTTTTTTTATATTTCCAAGTGTGAATCAAATCGAACGAGTTAGTTTTTAAGAGATGCTAAAAGTTTTGAGCATAGCGTGCAAAATTAAAAAATCTGGTGTGACTGGCGCACAGCACACAACTTTCTCTTACCCTTCGGTAAGAGAAAGTTGTGCACCGTGCTGGTCACACCAGATTTTTTGTGTCGAGATATATTTAGTTTCCGATAGCACCTTAGTTTCAAACTTGCATTTTAAATGTTGACTGCTTCAAATAAACTATGGTTATTTTTCAAAATTTTAATCTCATATTTGGACATTTTATACACAATATAGAATCGTAAATAAATACAAAATTTCATAAGAATTGGAAAAAAAAATTTTAAATGAGTAAAAAGTTCCAAAGGGGACCCCTTTTGAATCGAAATTAACATACAAATCCCTATAGGAAATTAACATTGGCCAAATGTGAAGATAAGGTGGAAAGTTTAAAACGCGTAGAAAGAGAGAAGATAATTTTGTGAGAGAGAGAGATATGTTTTCTCCGAAACAATTAAAGACAGAAATAAAATAAAAATCTGGTGTGACTGCCCAGCACACAACTTTCTCTTCCTTCGGTAATCGAAAGTTGTGTTCTGTGCTGTCCCCAGATTTTTCGTGTCGACATGTATTTAGTTCCCGGCAGTAGGGAATATTTGAATTCAGATGTAAAATTTATAAGTATGGGAAAATATTTATATTTTGTTACCATGGCAACCATTTCTCCTATCTTCCCTATGAAATACAAGAGTAAAGTGGTCTTCAGAAGATTTCAATTGCAAAACGAGAATATACATTTGAAAGAGCATCTAAAAAATAATTGATTTTTGAATTTTAAAAAAAATCGTTGGAGCAAATTTTGAGAAAATCGAAAAAAACTGAAAAAGTACATGAGTAAAGTACTAGTACTCTTTGGCCGATTTTGATTAAAAGCTTATTTTCCGGTCCCGGGGGTGTTTAACTTAAATATAAAATTTCAACCTCCTAGCTCAATTCCTTCATGCTTAAAATTGAACACACACACACACACACACAGACAGACACACAGCACACACACAGACAGACCATGTCGCGAAAACCACTTTTTTGGATTCAGGGGACCTCAAAACGTGAAGATCCATCAAAATCTCGACATCGAATTTTTGACATGAATCCAATACTTTCTCTCTATATATATATTACATATATACATAGGTAAGAGAAAGTAAAAATAAATGGGAATTTAAATAATAATTGATTTTTTTTTTTTTTTTTTAAAAACATTCACACTTTTCTCATTCGACTCACACTACACACATTCACACATTCTCGGCAACTCAGGCATTTAAGACTTTAGACGATAACCGTTGTAATTAATGTATATATATTGAGGGTTCAGGCATTTCTATTTAAGCCATCTGGTATCCAAATGGAAATAAAATCATCGGATGCCTGGTCCGAACACGATTGGATATGAGGTAGTACCTACTATGACACGGGCAATTGATTTTTAATCTAATAAAAAGTAAAAGATTTAAATTCGGTTACCATGGCAACCATTTCTCCTATCTTTCTTATGAAGTACATGAGTAAAGTGTTCTTCAAACAATTTTGAGGGCAAAACGAGAATATACATTTGAAAGAGCATCTAAAAAATAATTGATTTTTGAATTTTAATCAAAATCATTAGAGCGAATTTTGAGAAAATCGACCATGTCGCGAAAATCACTTTTTGGATTCATGGGACCTCAAAACCATCAAAATCTTTTTGTCATGAATCTCTCTATATATTAACATACATAGGCAAGAGAAAATAAAAATCTTATTATTAAAATTAAACGAATCGTAGAAATTTAATGTAGAACGGAAATCGAACTAATCAAGCGAAAATATTCTTATACATACAATTTGCGATGCTAAATATATTATTATAGAAAACTTTATAAATGTTACAAAAGAAAGAGAAGCGAAGACGATTCACTTCCGGAGGTGTCAAACTTCGGTTCTCGGACAAACAAAAGACAAAGAAACAACGGCATCAAAAGCATGTGATCTTTGTTGGTTAGAGGCTACATAACTTAGAGGGGGTTACTATTTTTATTTTATTTATTAATCAATTCATTATGAAAGTAGAAAAAGAATAATATCCAGAAAATTAAAAACAAAACTTGGCCTTTTTTTGGTAGGTTTACCATACGGATTTGGAACACGTGTCCTGTTTGGCATCCTGATCTGAGAAATGACCGGATTTTACTAATAAGAACCGAAAACGTGGCCAAATTGGGGAATTTCCCTCCGCCCCGCACCACATGTTATCAACTGTATGTAAATATTTGATGGAATTTTAAGTGATAGTGTATTAAAAATAAAAAGGCTTAATAATAATAAAATTGTAATTTATTAACCCCATAATACTCATTTTTACTTTTTCTTACCTTTATATATATGTTAATATACTATATAGAGAGAGAATGTAATGGATTCATGTCAAAAATTCGATATCAAGATTTTGATGGATATACACGTTTTGAGGTCCCCTGAATCCAAAAAAGTGGTTTTCGCGATGGTCTGTCTGTCTGTTCAATTTTAAACATGAATGAATTGAGCTACGAAGTTGAAATTTTATATTTAATTTAGGCACCTCCCTGAGGTGTGAAAATAAGCTTTTAATCAAAATCGGCCAAAGAGTACTAGTATTTTACTGATATACTTTTTTGTTAATCTGAATTAAACAAATAAAGCTACAAAAATACTTCCAAAATCAACGTCTTATTTACCAACTTGTCTACAATTATTCATTAGCACTAGAGTGTCACTTTCAAAGGAAAGAATTGGCAAAATCACAGTCTGTTTCGTAAATTTACTATCATATTTGGAGGTAGTCTGTAATTTGCAGGAAAAGGGAGATTTTTGATGAACGTCTGAACTTAAAAGATGGGATAAGGGGAGAGGGGGTGAGAACTTTGTAAGGGGAACCCTTCATTTATATTCATTTGTTAATTTTAATGAAGCCAATGAATAATTTAATTATTTATTTATTGATTTTGCACAGATGACTGTTGTTCGATAGCTTTTTAAACGTGGTATTAATATGCATCTCAAATAAAATTGAACAAAGATGTCGATGAGAGAAGTGGCTGTGCAATGATTAGATTAAAAGGCAGGAAGAGAGCAAGCATGTCAGCCAAACAGGAGAGCCTCTATCAAATAAAGATCTCAATCCAGAAAACGTTTCCGTTTTAATTTCATAATACCATCTTATGAGAATTTGCTCAGGAGCCCACGTCTTGTGTGTATGTGAATGGCGACCACGAGCAGCCCGAGCTGGGACTGACAGTCCTTCTGTTCTTTACATGTCTGTCCCTTCCTTCTATATTTTCAACAGGCGTCAGACCGTGCGACGGGCCGACCTGTTCTATTGTATTTCTTCCGGTCGTAAATAACCCATTCCGAAACTCCTTTCCCGCCGACCCCGCACCGCGGGATTAAAACGAAGATAGAAGAAGAAGAGTTCTTGTGAGAATATTGGCAATCTCAAGGTGTACACCCTTGAGATGTATAACACTTTCCCCTACTCATAATATCTTCATTAAATGGAGACAAATCTTTAACCATTTAATCTTTTCTTCCTTTCTTTTTTTTTTGTTTTGTTTGTTTTGATTCCTAATTTGGTCCATTATAATTTGTTCCCTTTAAAAAAAATTCAATGAATGAATGTATCAAAAAAAAAAAAAAAGAAAAGAAAATAAACAAATAAAATAACAACTCTATATAAGATATCTCTTTCTATGGTCATTGAAATGTCGTCGTCGTCGTCGTTCATTCACAAAATCCATCCAATTCAAGAGAGAGAGAGAGAGAGAGGAGAGAGGAGACAATAGAAATTGGCCTGTTGCTTTGCTTTGCTCTGCTCCATCCAGTTTTCTCCCTCTCTTTCTCTCCCCCTCCCCCTCCCCCTCCCCCCTCTCCGACTCTATTCCATCTCCTCTCTCTTTCTCTCTCATAATACATAAATTTTATCTCTTTTTATTTATTCTAATAATTAAATGAACAAAACCTCCTCCCTTTAAATGTGTTTTTTTTTTTATTCGCTTTAAATGACTCTCACTCCTTTCACTCACCCCTTCCCCTTTACGTAATTTATTTGGTTTTATTTTCATATGAATTTTAAAGAGAATAAATTATACAAACTAAAATTTATTCAAAGTGAAGAGTCTGTTAAATGGGTAGTCAATATAAAAAAATTTTATCGCTCAGAACGGGAAGTGAACTTTAGAACAAGAAATCAATATGCTAAGAGAGTCAGATTAAAGAAATAGCGAATCACTTTCGTTGTTTATTTATTTATTAAAACATCTTCAGCGTGTAAAGCGAAATATCTGATTCAATTGAATCTTTTAATTTTCTCTCTTATGTTATCTGCATATAAACAAAGGAAAGAAACTCTGCTCAAAATTTGCAATTTATCTATTCTCACACCAAGGGCGGATCCAGAGGTGTTTCTCGCGGGGGGGTAATCTGGTGTGACTCGTCGCACAGCACCAGGGGTGTATATAGAAATTTCTTTCGGGGGGGGGGCTGTTCTCAAAAGTTTTTCTACGAAAAACTTTGTTTTTCGGGAAAAATATTTTACCTTTTTTTTAGAGACCGAAAATTTTTCCCGCCCGCGGAACCTTAAATTTTTCATGTACCGCTCGCGGAACCAAATTTTTTCAGGTTCCGTTCGCGGAACCAAAAATTTTCTCCAGCCGAATTTTACCTTTTTTTTTACAGGCCCAAAATTTTTTCGCCCGCGGAACCAACAATTTTTTTGGTGCCGTTCACGGAACCGAATTTTTCCCATGTTCTGTTCGCGGAACCAAAAATTTTCCCAGCCGGAAAAATATTTTACCTTTTTTTAGAGACCCAAAATTTTTTTCCCCGCGGAACCAAAAATTTTTCATGTTCCGTTCGCGATATCCAAAATTTTTCGCATTTTTTCAAATCTCAGGGGGGGGTAATTAACCCCTTTACCCCCCCTTGTATCCGCCCTTGTCTCACACTTTTTTCTTTGATGAAAGATATTCTTCATTAAATGATTTTTTTAAATATTTCAGTAAATGTATTACATTTTTAATGTTTATTTATTATTAAAAAAAAATCTGGTGTGAATGTTCGCACAGCACACAACTTTCTCTTACCTTCGGTAATTGAAAGTTGTGTTCTGTGCTTGTTACGCCAGATTTTTTTCTGTCGTGATATATTTATTTTCCACCGATATAGCCCTACAGGTATTAGAATTCCAGATGTAAAATTCACAAATATGGAAAAATATTTATATTTTGTTACCATGGCAAACATTTCTCCTATCTTTCCTATGAAGTTCAAGTGTAAAGTGGTCTTCAAACAATATTGAAGCAAAATGAGAATATACATTTTAAAGAGAATCTAAAAAATAATTGATTTTTTAATTTTAATCAAAATCGATTGAACGAATTTTGAGAAAATCGAAAAAAAGTGAAAAAGTACATCAGTAAAATACTAGTGCTTTTTGGCCGATTTTGATCAAAAGCTTATTTCCACGCCTCCGGGGGGGGGGTGTCTAACTTAAATATAAAATTTCAGCCTGTGACTGGTCGCACAGTCTGTGCTTGTAATTATTCTTTTACTTTAATAGTGACAATAGTAAATGATTGACAGCTCTTAAAATGTGTACTTTGTTCAATTGAACATGAAACAAATAATTTAAAAAAAAAAAAATATCAGCTCAAAAATTTTTTCGACAGTTTCGGTGATTACACATCAACCATTCTCAAGGACAAAGGTCGCGAAAAAGTCAAACAAAAGCGAGGATCCTAAGTAAATACATTTTAATTCATAGAAAAAAATAAATGAATTTAAACAACAAATCCTTATTTTCATCTACTTATATCTATAATAGCTGGCTGGTTAAAGGTCGTTCGCGAAGCGGCTTGAAGCGCAATTCTATTTTCGTTTGGGTAAATAGAGAATTATTTGAAAAAAAACATTGGTAACAAAAGAAATATTTTGATGAGATAAAGAATATTGTAACTTAAGTTGTCACTTTTTTGGCAATGTTTATTAAAAGAATGTGAATATTTTCTATATTAAATGCTTTTATATTGTTACAACTTAAATACACTGCCCCTCAAAAGTAGTGGAACACTTTGTTTCTTCTTAAGAAGACCTGTTCTAATCTATCTTAATTCATAGGTGTTTCTCGGGGGGGGGGGGGTAATCTGGTGTGACTAGTCCCACAGCACACAATTTTTTTTTAATTTCAGTAATTTAAAGGCACATTTTGTACTTGTTTGCCAGAATATAAATACAAATCAGTAGTATTATCAGTAGTGTTAAGTATTAATTTTTAAAATTTTACATTAAAAATAAATTTTTCGAGAAAAAAATTATTTTTTTCAAATCTGGGGGGGGGGGATAATTACCCCCTGTACTCCCCCCTTGTATCCGCCCTTGATTAACGTCAAATTTCTAAAATTTTAAAATTATCTTTCTATTTCAGTTTTTCTGTCTATTTTACTGGAAATTCTTATAAAAACAAAATTTTTTAAATTAATATCAACATATCGAAATTATCTTGATTTGTCTCCCAAATTGAACATCGACATTTTTGTCTTGATTTTCTTTAAATTTTCTTAGTAATGTACAAGTTATTTCATATTAAATGTTTCTTAAATTATAGTATCATTAAGATAAATTAGAAAAGGCCTTCTTAAGAAGAAACAAAGTGTTCCACTATTTTTGACGCGCAGTGTACATTTACTAGGGATTAAAGTCATCACAATTTAAATTTTATCTGTAAAATTTTACTCAATAACAATTGAAAGATGAAAACCAAATATATTTTTAAATGAATCCAATACTTTCTCTCTCATACATATATTACATCACTAGCGTAACGTTTTTTAGCTGGGCCCCCCGCAAACCTTTATTTCGGGCCCCATTATTAGACCATACAAAAAATATTTTTAAAATACCGTATATCCCTGAGCTCTGAGGGCCCGGGCCCTCTCAAAGAGAAATTTTCATTATCTTTTTTTATCTAAATTTTTCCTTTTTTATCGGAGCTACAGTTTTTTAGCCCGGCCCGGCCCGAGGGCCCCCAAGGTCCGGAGCCCCCTCGCATCGCGGGGTCTGCGGGGGCGTACGTTACGCCACTGTATTACATATATTCATAGGTAAGAGAAAGTAAAAATCGATTGCTGCTATTAGTAAACATCAACGTCAGGTCTTTTTTTTTTAAAAAATCTTTCCCCTTTTTTACGTTTAGAAAACAAATGGCAAATTTGGAGTTAAACAATTAGGAAGGGAGGTCAAGTGCATATCTATTTTAAAAAACTAGATAAAAGAAATCTTAGCATAATTTGGAAGTCATTTCCGGATTTACAAAAAAAAAAATTCTTTGTTTTCATATGTTAACAAGGGTTTTCCGGTTGAAGGGGGATTTTGGAATTCGAAATGTCGGTGTACGTAAAAGAGATTTATGTATGAAGGGGGGGGGGAGGGGAAATAGTAGACTCTCAATATTTGATATTAATAATTAAAATCCCTTAAATTCCTCATTGCTGGAGTCTAAACTCCCAATTTTTATTTTGACCTTTTTTGGCAGGTTCACTTCATCCACGAAAAGCAAATCTCAGGAGAGTGCCTGGTGTGTACTACATAAAAACAGATAAATATGCGTCTCGACCAGATATGAATGGCTGCTATGCTTGCATCCGATGACACCCATTAGCCTGAAATTTTAACAAAGGGAGCGAAAAGGCTTAGAAACCATTAGCCTATTATTAATATCGAAATTTTAGACAATTCGAAAAAGAAAAAAAAATAAGAGTCGTAAAAAAAGAATATTCTTTTTAAAGAACCAGAGAAGGGGATACAAAGGGTTAAAATTCATTTGTTTAAAAATGAAAAAAAAGAAAGCCAATCTGGCGCCAGGAGAAATTATTACCTAGAAGGGTAAAAATTTTAGTTTCTCTTATCAGTAGGGCTATGTAAATACATTTATTAAATTTATTGACCCGTTTAAAGGCACCAGTCTGTGTGTATGTGTAGTCAAAATAAAGCAAGAAGGCAAATGATCTACGAGGTCAGACAAAGAGTAGCTACTCATATTTTACTGATGTACAATACTTTTTTTTTTTTTCAATTTTCTTCAAATTCGTGCTAACGATTTTGATTGAGATTCCGTAAATCAATTATTTTTTTTAGATTTTCTTTAAAATGTATATATTGACCTCATTCTCGAGCACATCAGGCATGTACCAAGCCAATAAACATCCGTATTAGCAAATCTCAAATTCCATATTTATTCAATAAAATCTATGAAAGCTTATTATGTTATTTGGTTCTGGTGGCGATGAACAAGAGAATAAAAACGATGTTTTTTTATGTAGGATTTATTGTTAGACTTTCATACATTTTATTGAATATTAATTATTTGTTCAACTCCAATTGTTAAAAATTCCCTATTCATGTTTTTTTCCTGAAGATAATAAGATAGATATGGTTGTAAATATCAATCGATATAGTAAGTAAGCAGGGGCGCCGGAACGAATTTGAATCAGGGGGGGGGTCAAAAAATTCTTTTTGGAAAATTAAAATAATTTAATATGTTCAAATAGTATAAAACAAAAACAAAAATTTTAAATAAAATCACAATTTTAATAAAATTCAAATTTAAAAAAAATTTTCTAGTGATTTTATCAAAAAAATTTTTTAGCCTATATTATACTATTTGAAGGAAATAAATATTTTTAATTTTCTTCTTTTAATTCAATATAAAATGTTTTTAGAAATTAGAAATACAATTAAAAATAAATGAAATAAAAGAAGACATATTGCCCCCCTCTGCCCCTCCTATAGGATGCCAGAGGGGGGGGGGGTAATGTACCCTTGCCCCCCCCCCAGTTCCGGCGCCTATGTAAGTAAGTAATTGGCAGCCAAAATGAAACGGTCCATTTGTTGAGACGTTTCGGCTTTATTAGATTATTTTTTCTGTTCATTTGAATTCTCCCTCCCCTCCGTTACAGAGAGGTCTCTAGCCTGTTGACAAAAGTCAATTTTGATAGTCTTAAAGCCACGGGGCGCAGGTTCGGTTTCCAGGTTCAATGAATTTATTTTGGAAGCCAAATGGTGAAAATTACAAACATTAAATAATACTAAAAAAAACATCAGGTTACAACACGACACCAAGTTGTGATTCCACTTGTGAAGATGATGATCCTGACAGGGATGTTGAAATGCGCATAATTGTATTTTACCAATATATAAATATTCAATTGTTGAAATGGTTTGTCTTGTAGAGGATAAAAAAAGTAGTTATGTAAAAGTGGCTTTTTGTCGAGTAGTTTTTGAAATATTTGAGTTTTTCAATTAATATTTTAAAAATACTTTAATTTGTCAATATCTCGAGACTAATGTTTTGTGACCTATGACAATTTTCCACTAAGCCCTTCAATTTTATTTTTTAATTACAATAGTTCAATAGCATTCCCTTAAATATGTTTTAAGGGCGGGGCCTGCGTCTTTGATGGGTTTTTTTTCCACCTGTTTTGGGGAGCAATATTCCTTGAAATTCTGCCACCTCCACGTCTCCCTCATAGCATTTGTTAAAATAATTTCTAAAATCTTAATGAACACCATATCTTTTGTTCATGTGCCGTGTTGTCATTTTTGAGTAGGGTACAAAATTCACAAACACCCTTTCTTAACTATTTTGAAAGAAAAAGAACTTAGTGTGGTGGTTAGCATGCTGGCTAATTGTACCAAAGGTCGTGGGTTCGTACCCCGTCTGATGCGACGAAAATTTATGTGAAATGAATTGGCAACCAATCAATTGAAATAAATGGCCTCAAATTTTTTTTTCTTGGCAATTTTAATTAAATATGATTCTGGACTGGAGACAATCGTCTTAATTATTACAACTAAATTTTAAAATATTAGGTCCAAGTGCCTTGCAACGGGACAATTTAATCCAAATTTTCAATAGTTTCTTAACCACTCTTAGGACTAATCTCCAAAATTCGATAAAAAAAAGGACTACGTTCTGGCAAGGGAAGAAAAAACACAATCCCAAATCCGATTCTATTTTTAAAAAAATTGGATCTAGATTCAGATGCTGGATCGAATCTTCTGTTATAAATCTATTTTTTAAATGCTATCCTTCTATCGAATTGCTTTCATTCGACCTTTTTTGGAACTTTTTCTAAATAAATCTTTTTCAAAGATTTTAAATCCACGAAGTTAATTTAATTGTAAAAGGATTTTATTCAATTCAAGATCCCTAGGGTCTGGATTTCAATCCAAATTCAAAATCTTGGTTGGATTTGAATTAGTGATTTGATACTAATTTCCGATGAGTGCAGTGGATTCAGAGATAAAAATTTATAAAAAAAACTTTTTTAATATTTCGCCTCTCTCATCAGGACCAGAGACGTCATTTAGGGGAGGGGGAAGGAGCACCGGAAGCAAAAAAAAATTTTGCCCCAGGCAAAAAATGAAATGACGTCACTGATGAGGACAATTATCAGATATTTAGGAGGATTGTAGCCTATATTTCGTAAAAAAAAATATGTTAGCCAATTTTTTATGCCATCTTTTAATGGAGACCTTTATTTAATTTTTATTTATACATGAGAATTTTATCTTATATTTTTGTTAATCAATTGATGAGTTGATAGAAATTTCAGGGCCAAAGAGACCAACTAAATAGAGATGCGATGCATGAAAATATAAATTTTTTTTTTCCATTAGGAGAAAAGGTAAACAATTGCGCGCTTCTAATAATAAGCATTTCTATTTATTCATTTGAAAATGTTTTTGAAACAGAATGATATGATTTTAATGAATCATCAACTCGCTCAGAGAGAGAGAGAGATCATCATCGACATCAGGGGAAAAAAGAATGACGAATTCAGTTTGAAACACCCTCTGGGATGGATAATTGAATTCTTTTGGATTACAAAAAAAAAAGCATATCATATTTTGAAATTGGTTTTTGATGAAAATTACAAAAAAATTTAATGGACCTGTGTTTATTCGATTTTTGATATGATAAATAAGTGATTCCTCCCTGGTTGGGAACCGCTGATCTAAATAACAAAAATTTAACCTTCATATGGTAAATATTTACATTTGTCACCTGATGATGGTTCAATAAATTTAAACCGAAACGTCATGGTGACTTGATTTATATTTTTTTAATTAAAATATATGCTCCTGTTATATAAATGTAAAAAAATCTGGTGTTATTTACCTTCGGTAAATGAAAATTGTTACACCATATTTTTTGTGACGTCAGTACATTAGAATTCAAGATGTAAATTTATAAACATAAAAAAATTTTATATTTTATTACCATGGCCTCCTATCTTTCCTATGAAGTACAGTGAGTGTCAATATTAAGTCCCACCCATGCGTTTTATTCTTGTGATTATTCCATTGATTTTATATAAAAGAAAATGAAAATCTTTATTGGAAATTTTCTATGAATATATTAAAAAATATATATTTTTTTTTAAAACAATGAAATAATCACAAGGAGAAAACGCATGGGTGGGACTTAATATTGTCCCTCACTGTACGTACATACAAGAGTAAAGTGTGCTTCATACAATTTTAAAGGCAAAAAGAGAATATACATTTTAAAGAGCCAGGGACGTCATTTGAGGGGGGCACCACAAGCAAAAATAAAATGACGTCACTGTAAATAGCAACTAAAAAAATAATTTATTTTTGAATTTTTATCAAAATTGTTAGAGAGAATTTTAACTTAAAAATAAATTTTCAATCTGGTAGCTCATTTCTTTTTTGCTCTCTTTTGAACACAGACAGACAGTTTTTCATGCCAATGCGGAATTTTTTTTTACTCTTAAAAGTTAACAGGGCACATGAACAAAAGCTTTTCAAAATGATTTTAACAAATTCTTAGCCGGTGGCCTACGAGGAAGTGGTGGGGGGTGCAGGGGGTGGGGTGGGAATTTCATCAGATGTTGCACCCCCAAAGCAGGTGTAAACGACGCGACTTTCTTAAAACTTATTTACGAGAATGCTATTGGTCTAACAAGTAAGAAAAAAAAAACATTTGGCTATACAACGAACCTCTAATATTTTAATCTATACAATAAAATTTATAAAATCTTAATATTTTTAATAGAAAATATATGAATACTATCCGCGCTGCCCACCTCTTCTTTTACAGCTTTATTTAATACCAATGTCGACGTTTCGGCCGATTCTTCTGCCTTTCAAATACAATGAAATAAACAAAATTATAATACAAAATAAATTTAAAATCAAATATCTCAAAAAATACATGTTTGAAATCACAACACGAAAGTCGCTTTTATATAACAAATTTTTCATGTTCTAAAAGAACCTTATTAAGCCTAACATATTACTATTATAATGTTTCAACAAGTACTATCAGGGCCGGATCTAGGGGGGGGGGGGGGCAGTGGGTGCATGTGCCCAGGGCGGCAGATTAAAAAAAAAAGGTAAAATGAAATGAATTTTGTATAGAAAACTTTAAGGAGGGGGGCGGCAAATCCCCCCCCCCCCCCTAAAAAAATCTCCTAGTTCCGGCCCTGAGTACTATAAAGAATTATAAAGAAATTAATCTAGACGAAATTTATATAAAATAATATGATTCACTTGCTAAAAAATCTGGTGTGGCTGATCACAAACACCCAACTTTCACTTAACTTCGTTAATTGGAGCCTGTTACGCATTAGTGTGTCAAGCGCCAGCTACCGAATTTTGAGAAAATTAACATTTAAGTTTTTTGTTTTCATTGGATTATATATAATTTTGTTTTGTCAATTGTGCAAGTAACATTAAATATAAATTTTTTTAGGACATATTTCATAAAAAATACTATTAATTATAGCATTTGAAACAATATTCCGTGCTTAACTCAATTTTTAATTTTTTTTGGTGCTTGACACACTAATGCATAACAGGGTCCAATTGAAAATTGTGTTCTGTGCTTGTAACGCCAGATTTTATGTTCATCTATTTCATTCTTCAACTTTTGGTCGAGATGAGAGGGAAACAAAAAAATTCTAAAATTGGAAAAACTATTTCTTTTAAATATAAGTTTCTAAGCAAAACACTGCATTAAATAGGATATATGCTTTTTATTTTATTTTTTTTTATACGTAGAGTCTCACGTAGGCCAGGTGTAATCAAAGGAACAATATATAATATCAAATGGCACGAAAATATCTAAAGGGCTGGTGCTGCATTGCACTCTGATAGCCAACTCGCACACAAGTGGCCTGATATCAACACACACACACACACACACACACACACACACCCCCCCCCCCCACCCCGCACATACATATAGAGTGGCAAATGATTCATCGGAGGCCGCGAATGCCGCCGTCGGATGATGATGATTCATGTGTTTTCGTGTCCAGCCTAGCGAAATGACGCATCAAAACGCGAATCGCAAAATGCGAATGGGGAATATAAAAAAATGTCTACCAATTATTTGAATGTCTACTCTTATTTTATTTTTTTTTTTTACTAGAATTCTTTTTTTTTATCCATATAAACTAGAAAAATGGAAAAATTAAAATTTAATATTTTATATGTTAAATTATAGAACAACTAGCCGCGTCGCCCGCCTTCGGCGGGCTTCGCCTGCCGGGGGCTTCGCCCCCTGGACCCCCTTCCAGCTGGCTCGGGCCCGCCTGCGGCGGACCCTCGCCTTTTCTTAATTATGAGAACCCGTGGCGCCCGCCTTTGATCTATACAGCGGGGGCTTCGCCCCCTGGACCCCCGCCATCTGGCTCGGGCGCCTGCGGCGGACCCTCGCCTTTGCTTCTTACTAATGAAAAGAAAAGAATTACTACCTATTCCAATTCAGTGCCTGCTTGAGGATTTGTTTACATTCATGGAATACACAAATGAAAAGAATACATAAATATTTCTCTATACATTTCCTATGGGAGAAATCGTAACTTTAAAAATTAATAACTCAAAAAGTTATGGGAATTTCGGGATGAAAATAATTTTCCTGTAATCACGAGAAAGTCCTCTTTATGCATAAAAAATTTCATTTCAAAATTCCAACGGGAAGTTGCCTAAATAGAGCGTGACAGACAGACAGACAGACAGACGGACATTAGTGAATTATATATATAGATTGTGAGATATAACACATTAACTCCGAAACTACTTGACGGATTTTTATTGGGTTTTTTACTTTCTCTTACCCTATATATGAAATATATAAAGTATTCGATTCATGTCAAAAATTCGATGTCGAGTTTTTGATGGATATACACGCTTTGAGGTCCCCTGAATCCAAAAGTGGTCTGTCTGTCTGTGAACAAAATGTCTCAAGAACGAAAAGAGCTAGGAGGTTGAAATTTTATATTTAAGTTAGGCACCCTCCCAAGGGGTGAAAATAAGCTTTTGAACAAAATCGGCTAAAAAGTACTATTACTTTATCAGTTTTTTTCAATTTTCTCAAAATTCGATCCAACGATTTTGTTTAAAATTCATAAATTAACTATTTTTTTAGACGCTCTTTAAAAAGTATATCCGTGAAATTTTTCGTTGAAATCGTTTGAAGTACACTTTACTGATGTACTTTTTTCAGTCTTTTGCGATTTTCTCAAAATTCGCTGCAACGATGATTGTTTTTAATTGCTCTATCGACTGCTGAGGCCATTTAGGGTTATACAATTACAATAGAGTTCTTGCTAATCCGGCTTAAACGAGACTGGCCTTATGCCGGGTTCTGAAATGTCGGACCATTTAATATAATGCAAAATATATACATAATAACTCTATACTCCTTAATTGGTGTGGCTGAAGTTGGTATTTATGAAAAGAAAAACGCTAAATTTTTTGCTTTTCAACACGCCGGATTAACCGGTAAGCCAGTGTTTCGGAGTCCGATGTGTTATACCTAGAGACCGGATTTTAAGCAAAATGCTTATTGCTCAATTTTATAAGCAGCCATTAGATATTTAATTTCTACACGAATTAGAAAAAACTAAGTGTATTGAGATTGCATTTTTTATGCTTTTTTTGCTTTTTTTGAGTTTTCATGCTTTTTTTCCCTTTCGTGCTTATTTGAACTTATTTTACGAATATTTATAATTTTTTTTTTTTTTTTTTATTAAAAAATACACTTTTTTCCCATTCACACACGCATACACCAGGGACGTATATAAGGGGGGGGGGGGAGGGCCCCCCAAAAAAAATTTCTAAAAACCCCGCAGTGCGAAAAAATATAGCCCTGTAAAAAAATTTTTTCCGGAGGGTGAAAAAATTTGGTTCCGTGAAAACAAAATTTTTCGCAGGGCGGGAGCGGAATAAATTTAGTTTATTTAAAAAAAAAAAATTGTATACGCCATTGGAATGAGTAAAAATTGCTTATGAGATGCTTTTTTCAACTTTTATGCTTATTTAACAACTTTTTATTCAAGTTTTTTATGCTTTTTTAAGCACTTTTTTCCATTTTTTATGCTTTTTTGTCCGGTCTCTAGTTATACCGATGGCTACCGGGGGACGTTACACACGCTGATTCAACCTGAGGTTTCGCTTTATGGGTTTTTTACTTTTTCTTTAATG
>JAKCPI010022738.1:0-16789 GCA_023213315.1 Euborellia annulipes
TTTTTTAACATATCTTTTCTTTAATGCGATTAATCTAAAAAAAAAAAAATTTGTTTTATCGAAAATAAAAAAAAAAGGGCTTCTATAAGTTGTAGTATTTTAAATAGCTTTAATTTTAAAAAATTTGAGGCTCAAAATTGTGGCCGCACTCCCAAAATTAGCACCCCTATGACACGCGCACCTTAAGAAAAGGCGAAGGTCCGCCGCAGGTGTAAACTCTTCCCTCAAAAAGGAATATTTCAAATGTCGTTGGCACTAACAAACGCTCTATCATTAGTTGGATTTAATTAAAACGTATTGATTTATTGCATTCTCATTTAAAGGTGGAGGGGAGGGGGATTTATTGACTTTATTATCCCCTCCCCCCCCCCCCTTCCACTTGTTTTGAAATAAAAATAAATAAGTCATCTTTATTTTATATTATTCCCATTGTTTATTTATTTATTAAAGTGTCGTACGGACTGAGAATAAAAAAAAAGGATCCAAGGTGAAGGACAAGGGAATTATTTATTCAGGCTGATTTGTAAGGGCCATTGTGGTCGGTGAGTCAAACGACCTTTGAGGTCCGGCTCGTTTTTTTTTTTTTAATTATGTAGCACAAATATCTATTAATAATTATGGGTTTTGGTCAGCTACAAGTGTTTTAAAGCTTTTATACATAATCTGGATATAAAACATAATCTCTAAAAAAACAGACGTTGTAAATTTAAAATAAACAAATGGGTGTTAAAAAAGTAAATTTAAAAACAATAAATCAGCGTTAAAAATGATTTTTTCTAAACAAAGTTTTAACAGCGACGTTAACATGTTGCTTTTTTATTTCAAAGCTATTAAAATCATGGAACTCATTTCTGTGTTTAATGATTTCGTCATGTTTATTTTAAACACGACGTTAAAATATTAAAGCCGCCACCTAGACATGGCATTAATTTTTAACACTATTTACTAATTGTTAACGCTTTGGCTTTAAAGCTTTCTTTATGATATAGCTATTTGAGGCAAGGAGTGTTAAAATGAATTAAGGTTGTTCGGATAGTACCCGGTAAGTAATAATAGAATTCTAAATTTTTTTTTTTTTTAATTAAATTAAAAATTTGAATGCATAAATTCCTTATTATAATTTAGTCGTGACCTATCAGAGTTTATAATTGTATTAAGTTAATAATTTAATTACCAAAAATAATAAATGAACGACTTTTGACTTGGAGCAGTTTTTCACGTAATATAGAACTGGCAACATTGCATTTATCAGCTGTTTATTACTTTCTCTTACCTATGTATATATGTAATATATATAGAGAGAGAAAGTATTGGATTCATGTCAAAAATTCGATGTCGAGATTTTGATGGATCTTCACGTTTTGAGGTCCCCTGAATCCAAAAGTGGTTTTCGCGACATGGTCTGTTTAAGTGTGGGGGGTGGGTGTTCAATTTTAAGCATGAAGGAATTGAGCTACGAGGTTGAAATTTTATATTTAAGTTAAGCACCCCCGGGACCGGAAAAATAAGCTTTTAATCAAAATCGGCCAAAGAGTACTAGTACTTTACTGATGTACTTTTTCAGTTTTTTTCGATTTTCTCAAAATTTGCTCCAACGATTTTTTTTAAAATTCAAAAATCAATTATTTTTTACATGCTCTTTTAAAATGTATATTCTCATTTTGCGATTGAAATCTTCTGAAGACCACTTTACTCCTGTATTTCATAGGGAAGATAGGAGAAATGGTTGCCATGGTAACATTAATATAAATATTTTCCCATACTTATAAATTTTACATCTGAATTCATATGTTCCGTACTGTCGGGAACTAAATATATGTCGACACAAAAAATCTGGTGTGACAAGCACAGAACACAACTTTCGATTACCGAAGGTAAGAGAAAGTTGTGTGCTGTGCGCCAGTCACACCAGATTTTTTTAAATCTTAAAAGCCTCTCAATTTTATTTTATTTAATATATTACAATGTTTAATGCAAATCAGTTTAAACACAATGGACGATTTGCGAGAAAAATATCGTAAAATGGAAAAAAAAATGTAACTGACAGCTAGAAAAGAGTATTATTTTATGCGTCGTTGCCAGACTGGTCTGAGTCTCGAGACTTCGTTATTTTTAAATATTGGCGACTGTCATTTTGGAGAATTTTTTGATTTTCTTGTTAAAATATCTTTAAAAACCTTCAGCAGAAACTTTTGATTTTATGTTTAACGTATTCCTCGAAAGTGAATTGATAAAATGTAAGTTTTTTGTTTTTTTAGATGGCTATATAATTCGATATATGTGCATTTTGGCCTCCGAAGGCGGGCGACGCGGCTAGTGGTTGCAAAAATATAAATATTCTCCCATGTTTATAAATTTTATTACATCTTGAATTCTAATATATCAGCTTAACATATGTCGACACATCAAATCTGGTGTGATAAGCACAGAACACAACCTTACCTTTGGTAAGAGAAAATTGTGTGACCAGTCACACTAAATTTTATTAATTAGTTTTAATTACTTTTTATTGTGAAAAACTCATTTTTTTTGTAAACTCGAGGTTTAAGAGTAATCTTGTTTACTATATCGATGATTTGCTATCAGCAGGATAAAGTGATTAAAAGTGAAGCAGCCCGGCCTTGGGGGGGGGGGTTGTTGTTTAATAAAAAATGAATTTTCGATTAGTCTTCTTCTTCTCACTTGACTCTATTATTTTGATAAATAAAAAAAATAATAATAATAAAGAGATGAAGAGGAGGTGTGTGTAAAGGTGCGAGAGCGTAGCCTTCCGGGTGGCAGCACCCACCTGTTGTCTCCTGTAAGCCAAGAGACACGCGAACCCACAACAGACAAGTGCTATTTTTTTATTTTTTTTTATTCCGCCCCTGTGATTATCGTTAGTAAATATAAACACGATAAGAGAGAGAGCATTGCGTGTTGCAATTTATATACTCGCTCCGCGGAGGGCGGAGCGGCTAGCCAGGGGGGTTCGCCCCTGACCCCCCCCCTGCGGCGGACCCTCACCTTTTCTTCTTAATTATTCCACTCCAATTCAGCGCCCGCTTGAGGATTTGTTTACATTCATGAAATACACAAATGAAAAGAATACATAAATATTTCTCTATACATTTCCTATGGGAGAAATCGTAACTTTAAAAATTAATAACTCAAAAAGTTATAGAAATTTCGGGATGAAAATAATTTTCCTGTAATCCCGATAGAAGGTCCTCTTTATGGATAAAAATTTCATTTCAAAATTCCAACGGGAAGTTGCCTAAATAGAGCGTGACAGACAGACGGACATTAGCGAATTATATATATAGATGCATATCTGGCTTATTAAAAAAATAACATTCTCTTATCTTAAAGAAAATCTATATACGTATATAATAGCGGAGTGTCTGTCTGTCTTTATCCAATCCGAGCCCCATCCACAGATCAAACACAATCAAGATTGGACAGCTCCAGGTTAAAAATTGTTTATAAGTTTAGGGCCATTTATACGCTTGTCACAAGAGCGTGTTTCTCGGGGGGGGGGGGGGGTAATCTGGTGTGACCCTCCTCGCACAGTACACTATTTTTTCTTAATTTCGGTAATTTAAAGGCGCATTCTGTACTTGTTTGTCAGAATATAAATACAAATCAAATTTTTAAGTATTAATTTTTAAAATTTTACATTAAAAATAAATTTTTTGCCCCGCTTGTATCCGCCCTTGGCTTGTCAGGGTACTAACAGTAAGGGGAGGGAAATAAATTGCTCCTAGAGAGATTTGAACAGGAGCTTATTGCAATTCTCATGTTATGTTACCAGACTCGTACATGTACCTTTGGTTCTATGATATTTCGAAGCTTTTTTAAGCTACTTAAATAGCACGTAGTAATATTAAATTTTTTTTTTTTAACAAAAGGTCATTTATAAATTGTAAAAAAATTATAGTTAAAAGAAATTTATTAGTTTAAAAAAGTTAATTCATTTATATCCAGATTTTTAAGCCACTGACATCGTAACATGTCTTTTGAAGGAAAACAGCCTAGTATTGCCATCTAGCCACTCGTCATATAACTAAAAGAAACTTATAAGCATTCTTTCCATAGAGCTGCCTCCCCCCCTCCCTCCCATGGATCTCATTTGTAAAAAAAATCTGGTGTGACTGGCGTACAGCACACAACTTTCTCTTACCCTTCGGTAAGAGAAAGTTGTGCACCGTGCTGGTCACACCAGATTTTTTGTGTCGAGATATATTTAGTTTCCGATAGCACCTTAGTTTCAAACTTGCATTTTAAATGTTGACTGCTTGAAATAAACTATGGTTATTTTTCAAAATTTTAATCTCATATTTGGATATTTTATACACAATATAGAATCGTAAATAAATACAAAATTTCATAAGAATTGGAAAAAAAAATTTTAAATGCGTAAAAAGTTCCAAAGGGGACCCCCTTTTGAATCGAAATTAACATACAAATCCCTATAGGAAATTAACATTAGGCCTATGAGAGAAGGCGGAGAGACAGACGATAATGTTTGAAAGTGAGAGAGAGAGAGATATATGTGTTTTCTCCTAAGCAATTAAAGACAAATAAAATAAAAAATCTGGTGTGACAAGCACAGAACACAACTTTCGATTACCGAAGGTAAGAGAAAGTTGTGTGCTGTGCGCCAGTGGTGGCTTTTTAACGTGACAACGTCTTTTGCTTGACTTAAAAAAATTTTTTTTTCTCTTACCTATATTGAAATATAAAGAGAGAAAGTATTGTTTTTATTTATTTATTTTTTTTTTTACTAGTAGTTTGTTTTCATAAATAAACATGTTCAAACATGTTCATTGAAACAATATATGACAGGTGTGGCTTTTTTTTATCCATTAAGGGCGACTTATGATTAAAAAATGAGGTTTTTCGAGAAAAAAACTAATTTTGGACTTAATTACTCGGGATTTTTTTATTTATTCTATTAGAGGATCTTTTTCTGCACCAAATGACATCTCATTTAATCAGATCTGATTAGCCGTTCGGAATCTACAGGGGTTTAAATTTTCGAAAAACGAAATCCCGCCGAGTGCTCTCATGCGGTAAAATGACGTCATATCAAAAAAAAGAAAAAAACACCCCGGGGTATTGAACCACTCTTTCTAAAACTATATTTAGATTTAATGTAGCTTTTATGGTCAAGTCGCTATGCGTTGCACAAGTAGGGCTATTTTTCGATATTTTTTTGCCTAAAAATGAGGTTTTTCGAGAAAAAAACTAATTTTGGAGTTAATTACTCGGGATTTTTTTATTTATTCTCTTAGAGGTTTTCTTTCCGCACCAAATGACATCCCATTTAGTCTGATCGGATTAGTCGTTTGGAATCTACAGGGGTTTAAAATCTCAAATTAGAATTTACCGCAGCGCGGTAAAATAAAATGATAGGAAAAAAAAATAAATGGTGAAATCTTTAGCTGGAAACTCATTCTTTCTAACCGTATATTCTCCATAATTATACCTCTTAAGACAGGGGAGTTATTCAAGCCGATAAACTTTTTCTTGCATGACCTCTAACATGATTTGTAAGCAGAGTTGGGCACCAACTAAATGTTGATTAAAAATTTAGTTAAAGTAAACAAATCATATCAAGAATCTAGTATGCTCTATTTAGTTTGAGTAAAAATTTAGTTAAACTAAAAATAACAAATCAGATTTCTGATATGATTAAATTAGTTTGAGTAAAAATTTAATCAAATTAAATTAATTTTAATCAGATAAATTAACTTAACTAAATTTTGATTAATATATATTTGTTAAGTATTTAATGATTTATTTTATAGTTTTTTGACCTAGTTTAGCAACTAGTGAGCCAAGGGCGGATCCAGAGTTGTTTCTCGGGGGGGGGGGGGGGGGGGGTAATCTGGTGTGACTCGTCGCACAGCACACAATTTTTTCTTAATTTCGGTAATTTAAAGGCGTATTCTCTTCTTGTTTGTCAGAATATAAATACACATCAAATTTTTAAGTATTAATTTTTAAAATTTTACATTAAAAATACAATTTTTTTTCGAAAAAAAAAAGTTTTTTTAATCTCGGGGGGGGGGGGGGGGGAATTACCCCCTTTACCCCCCCCTGTATCTGCCCTTGTAGTGAGCTGATTTTAAAAAATTTGGACCAACAATGCTTATAAATTAAATAATAAACTTTACTAGGATGGATTTCTTTCTTATAACTAGAGCCCGGATTTTTATGCAGCAAAAACCGCTAAATATGCCATATAATATGCAGTAAAAGTATTAAAATATGATAATTCATTCTCGTTCTTTCTAAAATATAGTATACTAGTAAATATACTGTAAATCAAATATTATTAAATTAAATAAGTTAAGATAGATAATGAATCAAAACACTATACACATTGTTCGATACAATTTATTGTGAATCAGTCCCCTCGCTATATGACATTCACTGGAGGCATCGGCGTTCATGTTTTCGAAACGAATATTTATCAAAAAATATACAATGACGAAATTGAAGGAGTAATTTATTTGCTAATCTCGCGTTGTACTAAAGTAAGAAGTCATTTTAAAGTCGAAACGTAAACATATAGCGAGAGGAATTATAAAAAATAAGTTAGGATGAAAATTGTGCAAAAGAAATGTTTTAATTGACCATCAATTTCATCTTATATGAATATTATCAACCACACTGCCCTAAATGATAGACATTGTATAAACATACTAGTAAAGTTGATCTGCATAATATTTCAATGAAAAGTCTTAAATTCAGTTCACTAGTTAGCTAGATGATAACTAATGTTATAAGAAAGAAATCCATCCTAGTAAAGTTTATTATTTAATTTATAAGCATTGTTGGTCCAAATTTTTTTAAAATCAGCTCACTACAAGGGCAGATACAGGGGGGGGTAAAGGGGGTAATCCCCCCCCCCCCCCCCCGAGATTAAAAAACTTTTTTTTTCGAAAAAAAAAAAAAAATTGTATTTTTAATGTAAAATTGCCAAACGTCGCGGGTTCGGACCCAGGCAGTCCGATGATTTTATTTAAGCCATTTGGATACCAGATGGCTTAAATAGAAATGCCTGAACCCACAATAGATAATATATATTACAACGGTTATCGTCAAAGTCTTAAATGGCCTAAGTTGCCGAAAAGACTGTGTGAATGTGTGTGTGAGTGTGAGTGTGAATGAGAAAAAAAAGTGTAATGTAAAATTTTAAAAATTAATACTTAAAAATTTGATTTGTATTTATATTCTGACAAACAAGAAGAGAATACGCCTTTAAATTACCGAAATTAAGAAAAAAATTGTGTGCTGTGCGACGAGTCACACCAGATTACCCCCCCCCCGAGAAACAACTCTGGATCCGCCCTTGGCTCACTAGTTGCTAAACTAGGTCAAAAAACTATAAAATAAATCATTAAATACTTAACAAATATATATTAATCAAAATTTAGTTAAGTTAATTTATCTGATTAAAATTAATTTAATTTGATTAAATTTTTACTCAAACTAATTTAATCATATCAGAAATCTGATTTGTTATTTTTAGTTTAACTAAATTTTTACTCAAACTAAATAGAGCATACTAGATTCTTGATATGATTTGTTTACTTTAACTAAATTTTTAATCAACATTTAGTTGGTGCCCAACTCTGTTTGTAAGACGTTGTCACGTCAAAATTTCAACCTCGTAGCTCAATTCCTTCATGCTTAAAATTGAACACACACACACACACACACACACCCATCCACCCACACACAGACAGACCATGTCGCGAAAACCACTTTTACTTTCTCTTACCTATGTATATATGTAATATATATATAGAGAGAAAGTATTGGATTCATGTCAAAAATTCGATGTCGAGATTTTGATGGATCTTCACGTTTTGAGGTCCCCTGAATCCAAAAAAGTGGTTTTCGCGACATGGTCTGTCTGTGGGTGTGTGTGTGTGTGGGTGTGTGTGTGTGTGTTCAATTTTAAGCATGAAGGAATTGAGCTAGGAGGATGAAATTTTATATTTAAGTTAAATACCTCCCGGGACCGGAAAAATAAGCTTTTAATCAAAATTGGCCAAAGAGTACTAGTACTTTACTGATGTAATTTTTCAGTTTTTTTCGATTTTCTCAAAATTCGCTCTAACGATTTTGATTAAAATTCAAAAATCAATTATTTTTTAGATGCTCTTTCAAATGTATATTCTCGTTTTGCCCTCAAAATTGTTTGAAGCACACTTTACTCTTGTATTTCATAGGAAAGATAGGAGAAATGGTTGCCATGGTAACAAAATATAAATATTTTCCCATGTTTATAAATTTGACATCTTAAATTCTAATATATTGGCGGAAACTAAATATATTTCGACACAAAAAATCTGGTGTGACAAGCACAGAACACAACTTTCGATTACCGAAGGTAAGAGAAAGTTGTGTGCTGTGCGCCAGTCACACCAGATTTTTTGGATTCAGGGGACCTCAAAACGTGAAGATCCATCAAAATCTCGACATCGAATTTTTGACATGAATCCAATACTTTCTCTCTATATATATATTACATATATACATAGGTAAGAGAAAGTAAAAATAAATGGGAATTTAAATAATAATTGATTTTTAATCTAATAAAAAGAAAAAAGATTTAAATTCGGTTACCATGGCAACCATTTCTCCTATCTTCCCTATGAAGAACAAGAGTAAAGTGGTCTTCAGAAGATTTCAACAGCAAAATGAGAATATACATTTTAAAGAGCATCTAAAAAATAGTTGATTTATGAATTTAAAAAAAAATCCTTGGAGGGAATTTTGAGAAAATCGAAAAAAACCGAAAAAGTACATCAGTAAAGTACTAGTACTTTTGGCCGATTTTGATTAAAAGCTTATTTTGAGATTCTTCAAAGGTACCTAAGTTAAATATAAAATTTCAATCCGGTAGCTCAGCTCCTTCATGCTAAAAAATCTGTCCACACACACACACAGCCACACACACATACACACACACAGACAGACCATGTCGCGAAAACCACTTTTTTGGACTCAGGGGACCTCAAAACATGTATATCCATCAAAATCTCGACATCGAATTTTTGACATGATCGCAATACTTTCTCTCCTATATATTTTTACTTTCTCTTACCTATGTATATATGTAATATATATATAGAGAGAAAGTATTGGATTCATGTCAAAAATTCGATGTCGAGATTTTGATGGATCTTCACGTTTTGAGGTCCCCTGAATCCAAAAAAGTGGTTTTCGCGACATGGTCTGTCTGTGCGTGTGTGTGTGTGTGTGTGTGTGTCTCTGAACAAAATATCTCAAGAACGAAAAGAGCTAGGAAGTTGAAATTTTATATTTAAGTTAGGCACCCCCATGGGACGTGACACGAAGCTTTTTGAACAAAATCGACCAAAGAGTACTAGTACTTTACTGATGCACTTTTTCAGTTTTTTTCGATTTTCTCAAAATTTTGCTCCAACGATTTTTTAAAAATTCAAAAATCAATTATTTTTTAGATTCTCTTTAAAATGTATATTCTCATTTTGCAATTGAAATCTTCTGAAGACCACTTTACTCTTGTACTCCATAGAAAAGATAGGAGAAATGGTTGCCATGGTAACAAAATATAAATATTTTCCCATACTTATAAATTTTACATCTGAATTCAAATGTTCCTTACTGTCGGGAACTAAATATATGTCGACACAAAAAATCTGGTGTGACAAGCACAGTACACAACTTTCGATTACCGAAGGTAAGAGAAAGTTGTGTGCTGTGCGCCAGTCACACCAGATTTTTTCATTTGGAATTAATTTTTCATAAGACAAGACAAAGCACAATGCTTTCCAATGGGCAAATTTATTTTATGTAATTTTTGAGCCTGCCTGAGTATTTTTCCTGGTCTTTTTTTCGATAAGACTGGAAAATTTCGTTTCAAAATTTCAAACAGAACGAGCCTAGGATCTCCAACATCCTTTGTGTACACATATTAAATAAATATTTTAAAAACCCTTCTTTTTGTTTTTTTTTATCATAAAATAAGACGGAATTCCTTCCCTCTTCAATATTCAAATGAGAAAGAAAGAGATTGTGTGCTAATTGGCGACATGGTCGTGTGGAAAAGGTTACGTGTAATTATAAATAGTTGCGTTGCGGTTTCCTCCCCCCCCCTCCTCCTCACCGCCTCCTTGACCACCCTTTCTCATTTTCCATTTGATCAATAAACAGCCATGTACATAGAAACAATAGAAACATTTTATGATTTTCCCCCTCACATCTACTAATAGATAATAAAAAGACAGATGGCAACCTGTTTAGAGAGGCAATAAAATAAATCAAAAGGGTTGACGTTTCGGAAAAGGCCGTTCGGCCATCACATTTACAATTCTTTGGTAAATAAAATATGCTTAATAATCATTAGTGTGCCTGTGATTGTAAAATTGTTTCTAAGTTCAGCTCAGATGGCGCTGGTGTTATATGTAATCGCCATCTTGGTTTTGTTTCAGTTCAGAATGTAGATCGTTTTGTGAGCGATCGAAACGTTATATCTTATACAAATTAACCAAAATTATTCCGAAAATTTCATTTGATAGTTTTGTTTTTTTTTTTTTTTTTTTAGATTTTTTTTTATAATGAATAAAATTTTATTAGTTTTCATTGATCCCATTGAAATTGCAAGATGCATCTTGAGAATACCGGAAAATAAATTTTATTAAAATTTTGAACAAGCTTCTGAATGCCTATATTTTACATAGCCGTAATCAGGTTACGAAACTGAAACAGTAAATTCCTTTTTTCTTTGGTCTAAAACTTAAAACTTTATAAAAATTAATCATCATTAAACATTTATTTGCTGTTTCTTTAAACAAAAAAAAAAAAAAAAAAAAAAATGTACTTAATAAATATCATATTTCTATTGTTTAATTAAATAAAAATCAGAATAATCGTTGATAATAAATATATTTATAATAATTAAATCATTTTATTAAAATTATATAAATTTAATTAAAATAATTTTTTCAAGGTTAAAACAGAATGGCATTCAAATTCAAGGGATGTAGAATGTATATATGTATATATAGGTATCTTTGAAATCAAACTTTTATTTTTATGCCATTGTTTTTATTTCCTCTCAAGACTATTTGTTTATTGAATAAAAAGTGTATTAATAAAAATAAGCGTAAAGGATAATCATGGAACAATGCAAGTGAGTAAACATTGTTTGTCTAAAGGAGTGAGAGGATATGATAATTATTTAATTCAAATCAAATATTTTTATTTTTCAACTAACCAATTCGCGTTTTGTTTATCAGAAAAAAAAATGATAAGATCTCAATATAAATAAATTCACTTCATTGGGTGGGACATTTCCTCTCACTAACGAATTACTATTTTATACGAACTCTTTTAAAGGGCCAAATTTATCAAATATTTAAAGAGAATATATACAGTACGTGTGTGTAGGTATTTTCTTCTCTCGCTGAGTAAACGCGTTCCTTTCATCTTATATAATTATCTTGTAACATCAATTCGCAACATGCATGAGTGCACAAAAGACATACAAGTCCAAAACTAAAATATCACCACAAGGCAGCAAGCAGCCTTTCTCAAAGTTTGCATTTTAATGGAAATTCAACGGGAATAATTTAATTAATTATAACTATAATTTATCATTAGAAAATTAGAAAAAATTATTAGAAAAGACTTTCCTGATTATAAGTTTATAAGAAGATTAATATAATAATAATTTTGAAAGAATTTCGATCTTAATGTTAAGATCAAATTTTTACTTTCTCTTACCTATAGATATATGTTAATATACCTGGTATATAATCAAATTAGGTTTGATCTCGTTTATGGGAAACTTCGAGTACAAGTGCTTTGATGTATTATGTACTTTTAGTAAGGGAGAAAGAAAAGAGCGATTGCAGCTAATTTTATTTCGTTTATTTAACGCTTCAAGCCGACGTTTTGGTCAGATATACGACCATCATCAGGGCTGAAGCGTGTCAACAAAAATCCTCAAAATGTCGAATGGCACAATCGTATAAAATAATCTAACCTTGACTCGCATAGCCTATTGGTCCTTATAAAATGGCAAAAAATATTTTATACGATTGTGCCATTCGACATTTTGAGGATTTTTGTTGACACGCTTCAGCCCTGGTGATGGTCGTATATCTGACCGAAACGTCGGCTTGAAGCGATAAATAAACGAAATAAAATTAGCTGCAATCGCTCTTTTCTTTCTTCCTTACTACAAGATCTACTCAGCTATCCACCACACTTTATGTACTTTTTTAGTTTTTTTTTTCCAATTTTATCAAAACTTTATCAACCGGAAACTAGTAATGATAAAAACTCATTTTTAACTCAAAGGTTAAGCGTGTTCTTGTTTACTATAGAATATATTGATGATTTGCTATCTGACGGATAAGGTGATTAGAAATGAAGCGACTGGCTCTAAGAGATTTATATTCTTCAAAATGACGTAGTTTCTCTCAAAGTAATAATTTTCTTTAATTTAATTGTGTTTATTTCACTATAAATTCAAAATTTTGTAATCCCTCTGCCCACTAAACAAAAGCCAAGTTGCAATTGTTTGTAAATAAAGATAGATAATGGTATTACCCGAATTGGGTAATGTGGTATTGACTTGTCATAACCACAAGAAAAAAACGAATTTACCAACAATCCAACATAAATATTTTCATACACTCTCCTCTGTCCATATTACACACACAAATACAATCTAATTTGGATATTAGCATAATTATATGTGCGATGTCTAAATTTGGCAAAATAACCAATGAAGGATCAATAAGTTGACAATGGCTTGGATAAATATAAACTGACTGTATATTGATTTAAACTTAATTATAGAATAATATTCAGTTATATCCATTGTCCCTGAAGATGGTTCTTCTATTTGTGACTAAAACGTCGATTCATTAAAAAAAATCTGGTGTGACTGGCGCACAGCACACAACTTTCTCTTACCTTCGGTAATCGAAAGTTGTGTTCTGTGCTTGTCACACCAGATTTTTTGTGTCGACATGTATTTAGTTCCCGGCAGTAGGGAATATTTGAATTCAGATTTAAAATTTATAAGTATGGGAAAATATTTATATTTTGTTACCATGGCAACCATTTCTCCTATCTTTTCTATGAAATACAAGAGTAAAGTGTGCTTCAAACAATTTTGAGGGCAAAACGAGAATATACATTTGAAAGAGCATCTAAAAAATAATTGATTTTTGAATTTTAATCAAAATCGTTAGAGCGAATTTTGAGAAAATCGAAAAAAACTGAAAAAGTACGTCAGTAAAGTACTAGTACTCTTTGGGCGATTTTGATTAAAAGCTTATTTTGTCCGGTCCCGGGGGTATTTAACTTAAATATAAAATTTCAGCCTCATAGCTCAATTCCTTCATGCTTAAAATTGAACACAGACACACACACAGACACACAGACACACAGACACACACACACACAGACAGACCATGTCACGAAAACCACTTTTTTGGATTCAGGGGACCTCAAAACGTGAAGATCCATCAAAATCTCGACATCGAATTTTTGACATGAATCCAATACTTTCTCTCTATATATATATTACATATATACATAGGTAAGAGAAAGTAAAAACACACTACTTGGAATGAATAAAAGCCCCGAGATAATTCCTTCAGATTCTTAAGTAAAATGTCCTCCTGAATCCAAATATGACCTCCGTTTTCCCTCACCACGTACCGTTTCCGGGGGGGGAGCCCCCTACTTATTTCCACCCCTTTTCGATAATTTTAGGGCCATGAATTAAATCTGGAGGGATGAAAAAGAACATTTTGGCCCTAACATTTCTTCAGAATATCTAAGAATTTAATATGAATATTATTTAAAAAATCTGGTGTGACTGATCACACAGCACACAACTTTCTTTTTACCTTTGGTAAGAGAAAGTTGACATTTCAAAGAGCATTTAAAAAACTATGAATGTTAATTAAAATCGATGGAGTGAATTTTGAGAAAATCGAAAAAAAAAAAAAATGAAAAAGTACATCAGTATAGTATTAGTATTCTTTGATCGATTTTGTTCAAAAGCTTCATGTTACATTCCAAGGCTTAAATCAAATTTCAACCTCCTAGCTCTTTTCGTTCTTGAAGAGAAAGTAAAAATTAAAGTATTATTTATTTTTAAAACAAATAATTATTTTATTTTTATAAATAATACTATACGGAACATCAATAACGTTAAAAAAAAAATCCAATTATAAGATATTGTCGATTAAAAGTTATAATAGACGAGGGTCAGATTGGATGGCCATTCGATTGAGATTCTGGGGACCAGTTGATATCGAGGCCATTCATCATTTTATGGATTGGATTGGATTTAAACGGAATCATCCCTCCATTTCTCCCAAGGGAATGTCTTCAATTTGAATCAGCCAATTAACGACAACGAAATTTCAATTACAACTGAAATTGTTATGATATTAGAGAACACAAAGGAGAAGGGGGCATCTCAAGTAAATAAAATCATAATAAAAAAATCTGGAAGTGCTTATCTATCTATATATATATACCTGGTATATACTACTGTAGTCGCAAAATCCGCCCCCGGGGGGCATGTTTATTGCCAATATGGGATATATCTTGTTGCAATGCGTTAAGGAAGGATCTTGAATTCACCGGCTGGGAACAGCACAAAAGGGTCTATTTATGACTGTTTGAAGGGTCAGTCCTATTCTTTTTTTAACTGCTGCATAGCTCCTCCCACTGCTCCATGTCATACAGCTGGAAAGCTGACTCACAGAGCAACTAACTGCCTCTCTAATTTCCAAGCCAACTTGTCTATTTTATGTTCCCATATTAAAGAAATTTGATTATAATTAATTTTCCAAAATATTTAAGAGATTCAAATTATTACTACGTTACGTCAAACCGGGAGTAGTTGCATTTCATTCCATTTCCAAAACTGTCTTGTTGCAAACAAGGTTAGGTTAGGTTGAAGTGGCCGTTTCCAGAGAGGGAACACACTTAGGCCCTTTGTGATACCACGGTGGGGCTATCCCCCTTTCCTTCCCAAAGAGGAGACTTCAGCAGGATGTTTGAATTATTTGCGGCAAGCTGGATTCGAACCCGATCCTTGTTGAGACTTCGGACTCCGAAATCCTCTGCTTAGCCATTGCCTTCTAGTTGCATTTCATTCCATTTCCAAAACTATCTTGTTGAAACACAAATACTGTTCCAAAACTACTTGCTTGCTAACATACATGGCGACTTTCATGAAGTCATTTCCAAAACTTGCTAATTGCAATGAATCATAGCCCTACCTTCTTCTTCTTCTATCTTCGCCTTAATCCCGCCTTAATGAGGGGTCTGCGGAATGGCTTTTTTACGACCGGGTAGGAATAGAACAGGCCGGCCCGTCACACGGTCTGACGCCTGTTGAAAATATAGAAGGAAAGAGACTGTCCCAGCTAGGGTAGCTCGTGGTCGCCATCCACGTACCCACAAGATGTGGGCCCCTAAGCAAAAATAATAGCCCTACCAACAAGCTTATATTTTGGTAAACTGGAGGACATTTTTATAGTGCAGACCTATATTTCTACACTTTTTAATAATGATTATTGTTGGCTAGCCTGTTACTTTTATGTCTTTAATTGCAAAAGGTCCGATTCCAAAACTTGCTAAAAAACTTTTCCAAAAGTGCCTAGTTGAATATTAAAAACAGTTTTTTGCTGCTATATAGAAAATAATACCGACCTAAGACCTTGTAAATTGTGTTCGTAATTGATTTACAGATTTTATAAACATAACAGTCATAAATTAACTCTTGAGGTTTTTCTGGTTTCCTGAAAATCTGTTCCCGATGCAACTAGACACTTGTGGAAATTGATATATTAACATATATAAGTAAAAGAAAGTAAATTAATTAATTATTCAATCCGCGAAAAAAAAACGATAATCTCTTTGAATATCTTGGCATCTTCCATTCGGATGGAATTATTTATTTATTTAAGAACAAAGCTTCTTGTTTTGCAACAGGTTGTTCAGTACTCTACCCACCCAGTGGGGAGTTGAAAGATATAATTAATATCACTTCACTATTAATCTAAAATAGAAACCGCATGACGCATTTTGACCGTTTTGTGGGGATTAAAGTTTCCCCCTCTCATCCATCCCTTGTTGGTACCAGTCTTGTTATTTTGACTTTATTGCACGCTACCCTATCTAAAAGTTTTATTTGATTGACCTCTTTATCTAATCTCTTAAAATTTTATTAAGAAATAGAAGAAAAACTTTTATAGCATGTTCTACTGTATTTTAGTTTAACATATAACTAAAATAAATAATAAAAATTCTTTTGGATTCCATTTTATGAAATGATTTATTAACTAATTCCATTAAAGATATTTCCTCTAAATTTGGATTGAGCTCTAAAACGAAGAATGAAATAATTCTTTATCAAGAAATGAAAGTACATTGGTATTTGAGAATTGAAATAATTAAATCTCATAATTACGAGGTGTCAACTAGTTACGAAAAAATTCTGCTTGCTTTTATTCAAATTCCATTACAGACCTTCAAACTAATCTCCCTCGGACAAAATAGAACGATTCTAGTGTTCAGTCCACCCCCTGAAGCCCATTTTTGATAGTCTGTTGAGTACACCCGAAATTTTGTTGTTTAGCTCTGGATCACTCTGAAAATGATGACCCCGAAGCTCTTTTTTATTTATTTAATAATTTGGGCACTTAGCTGCGAGGCTTTCTTGCCCTTAAAATAGGTAGTAAACAGTTTAACATTTAAGAAAACA